>JAKTQV010000010.1:600000-785599 GCA_030559045.1 [Candida] mesenterica
TACAAATTAGTCAAAAAATGTGAATTGTACAAGCAGCCAAGGTTCGAGAATCTTCTTAACGGTTAGAAAGAAGAGACACTTTGGTAGTAGTTTTGTAATATCTTTGAGTAGTTTGGGGGTTTTGAGAGTTACAGAGCTTTAATGGATACACTCCACTTGGGTGGAGGCCATTGAAATTCATGACCAATTCCCATCAAGAGCTTCAGCCTCTTTAGTCTGTATGGTCGCATTTCGCCGCTCTTCGTATTTCGTCTCCCTTCGTATTTCGTTTTCATCTACTGTCAACTAAGAGTAGATGTGACAACTCCGTACCATAAGGATTAAATTTGCAGCCGTAGTGAAATTTCACTCAAGAAACGCAACCTCAGAATGCGAAGGAAGCTCAAAAGGTGAGTTCACAAAGAAAGGAAACTCAAGAATAATAGACAATGATGAATAATAGACAACTCAGGAAGAAATGTCAGCTCAACAAGAAAGGTGATTCAAGAAGAAAAGACAACTCCAGAATAGTGGACATTTCTAGAATATAGGACATTTCAAGAGGTTAGACCAATTCTGGAACATCTCAGGAATGTCCATTGAGATAAAGACATAAAGTCAGCTCTAGCAAAGGAACTCACCCAAAACACAAGTGTCCAATTCAAACATGCATACCCTAACACCAGTCTTCCAGAACGTCAGAACCCTGGAATGACATCTCAAGTACAAAAACCAATCTCAACATCAAGCATCCACCAACAATGCCAAAAAACCCCAAATACCTCGTACAACCTTCCCCAAAGCTCACGCAAAACCAGGAGGTGAATTTACGAACCAGCACCAACTGCAACGGACCCAAAACACCACATGCCCACACCGCTTAGTCCGCACGTCGCTAGGAGGACAGCCCAGGGTGCGCTCGAACCTTCTTCGTGAGTTACACGAAGATTGCACCCCTCTCCGGCCAATTCCAGCCAAGTAATTTTCAGCTTTGCTCATAGTTCTGTGCTCATTGCTCATTGCTCAATTCAGCGTATCGCCAATCCCCGGATTTCGCATTGCCTAGACCAATAGCACCAAGTCTAGATCAAATTCCGGGCATCAGCTCACCCTCTCAGCCCCAGGTGCTCAGCCTGAGTGTGCTCAACGGCGTCGCAGCAACGGTCCATCAAGCCCCGTTGCTTCTATTTATAAGAGCCAAACCCCCGTCAACCGTCTTCTCCACCTCTCAAATCACCTTTGCACCCGCAACACACTCGGCCTTGTCCATGGCCTTGCAGCTCTGAAATTTGGCCTGCCAGCTCTGAAATTTGTAGCGACTTCTTCTCTATTTCTCCGAGGCGCCCAGCCGGGTCCCGATTCTGGCCCCAGTTCGTCGCACGATGTCCCCCAGGCACCGTTGCGTTCTTATCGTTGCCCTCCTTCTCCTTCGTACAAATCGCCTCGTTCTTCACCTCGGCACGTGCAAGGGGTACCAGTCCTATCGCAACTCTTCACAGTGCTACCGGTCTATATTTAGAGAGCCGCCCTAAGCCCTCGTCCCGGTCCTCAATTCCTTAAGCCTTGTCAACTGGTGCCAATGGTAGCATCGCCAGCTTTTGCAGCAAGCCGATCGACCACGGTAACGTGTGTTTGTGCAAAGCGCACGTCCTTAGTAGCCCTGCATACAGTAAACCTACCCCCAGTGAACCAACAAAACAACATCCAAAAAAGAGTAGCCACTTTTTGACCACTTTAGCAAGTAGCAATAACCGTTCCAACACCAACACCGTCAAGGATTCACCGCCAAAGTCCTATATTAACATTGATCCTGTGAACCCGGCGATCATAAGGACATTTAAACCGAAAGTCTAGGACGAATTCGAACCCTTCAAAAAGTTTCGTAAGAAGAAGGATCTGGAGAGATCTTGATGACAACACGTTTACGGAGTCCCACAAAGTAACACCAGCCAGAACAGCTACCAAAGTCAAAAGGTAGCAAAACAGCGCTGCAAAAACCACACCACAGGTAGTCAGAGGTCAGCAAACTAGTAAGTCGGCCGAACAGACCATCAAAAGAGGCGAGGCAGGCTCCACTTTAGTTTTATCAACAGATTCATTCATCATGGGAAATTCACCTTCAAAGGACCTACGCGCTCCACCGTTAACTAGAACAGACACTTCTGGCTCCGCCAAGAGCTCTCGTTCTATCAGGTCTAGAATATCCGTCTCGAGAGACGATGCCATACAGAAAAGCCCACTGGTGGGTCAACCAGAGAAAGAGAAAGACAAGGAGAAGGAGAAAGTACCACCTCCGACCTTCTCCACTAATGGAAGTGCAGTCATATCTCGGTCTTCAAGCTCAACAAACTTACCGCCATCTATGATGCAAGTTGAACCGAAGGTTCCAATACTCATACGTAGAAACACAAACGAAACACTAAACACCACCGCATCTTTTTCGGGCCTGCAAGGGCTGGACTCACCGTTTGTTGGGATCTCAAATTCACCCAACACCGCAAGCAACACATTGGCTAACATCCTGAGAACACTGACCAACATGTCCATACCTACATACCCACTTTCGCCGCAGTTAACTAGAAATGGCAAAGATGAAGCCCTAGAAGACTCGGATGATGACGATGACACCAAACCGCCACTGGACATACCCAGCAATACTCCTCCGGATGAACAAATACTACTGAAACAAATCTCAGCTTCTCAAGGGAATAACTCCGCGCAAGGGTCAACTCCTGGAACCCCTGGCGGAACACCGGGACTCTCCGTCGAGGCTCCTCCACAAATAGATATCGAAGACTTGATCCAAAGACTTCTCGATGCCTGATACTCTGGAAAGAGAACAAAGAACGTCTGTCTTAAAACTTCGGAAATACAATTGGTATGCTCCACCGCCCGTGAAGTACTACTCTCGCAACCCTCTCTCCTTGAGTTATCCCCACCAGTAAAGGTTGTTGGTGATGTTCATGGCCAGTATGGTGACTTGATCAGAATATTCACAAAATGTGGATTCCCTCCGCTGACAAATTACTTGTTTTTGGGTGACTATGTTGATCGTGGGAAGCAGTCTTTAGAAACCATTCTTCTTTTGCTTTGCTACAAGATTAAGTACCCTAAAAACTTCTTTTTGCTCAGAGGAAACCACGAGTGTGCCAATGTCACAAGAGTGTACGGTTTTTACGATGAATGCAAAAGAAGATGCAATATTAAGACCTGGAAAATGTTCATTGACACTTTCAATACTTTACCAATCGCAGCAATTGTAGCTGGTAAGATATTCTGTGTTCACGGTGGGTTGTCGCCAGTACTCAACTCAATGGATGAAATCCGTAATATCGCAAGACCAACCGATGTACCTGACTTTGGACTTCTCAATGACTTGCTATGGTCTGACCCTGCAGACACTGTAAATGAATGGGAAGATAATGAACGAGGGGTGCTGTACGTTTTCTCGAAAGTTGCCATTAACAAGTTCTTGCTGAAGTTTGGCTTCGATTTAGTTTGTCGAGCGCATATGGTGGTTGAAGATGGCTATGAGTTTTTCAATGACCGGACATTGGTGACTGTATTCTCTGCACCAAATTACTGCGGAGAGTTTGACAACTGGGGGGCTGTGATGAGTGTTTCAGAGGAGTTATTGTGCCTGTTTGAGTTGTTAGATCCACTTGACAGTGTAGCTTTGAAGCTGGTGATGAAAAAGGGAAGACAGGAGAGGAAGTCTGCACAATTACTGAAACAACGCTGGGGATAGGCGATAACCCATGTGCAAAATCAATTGCATATAATGAAACTGGGAGCTCCTAAGTCTTACAGTCCGTTCACACCGGTGAGCATTTGCAAGCACGGAACAGTCATTCTCGGGAATAATGACAGAGGTTTTCAGCTTTCATAGATGAGTCGAACCGTCGTATTGCGCTAGATGACTCCTCTTTTTGGGCCTATTAACAATTTGTCACATTCTGCATGCGTATGATGCTCAACTTTTCAGCTGATCGACATCGCCAGCCAACACTTCTTGTCTCATAGCTTCATGATTACCATCCCGTATTTCCTTGGCATACACACATCAAGAAGTATTCACGTTCGCAACCAATATCATATCTCATATCACATTATTTCTTATTATTTCCCTGGAGGAAGATACATAGTCTCTTGGTAATGTTCTTAGAATATTGTAGTATTATAAACAGGTATTTTTTCTATATTTCGTGAGTTCTCTTAAGCGGTATATATTAAGCGGCTTTTCAGTCCTGGACACGCCAATTTGATCTGACCTCAATATTAAGAAATCTAAACTTAAATCACACTGCTTTTTGAATAGATCGAAAGTACCAGTTGGATCGCTCCTTCACCGACTTTACCTCACTGCTCGATAGTGAAACTATCATAATTCGACTTTAGATCATCGCCTTAAATGTCGAATATTCCTTCTCCATACTTTCTCCTTAAGATGGAGAATACACAGCCGTTATCGAGCATCATCGCTCACGTAACGGCTCAAGTACAGTCCAACGATTTGAAGATTCGTCAGATAGCAAACTTCGTTGATACACAGTTGAACAAACTACCCAATAGAGAACTTGGGACATCTTCAATCAACGACTTGCAGGAATTGTTATCAGAAAATGGTAAGAAGATACACAAGGATGATGCTAAGGAACCTGACGTTTGGCCAGCTCAAGAACCTATTACAGACACATTGAGATACCACCTAGAGACGAAGTATTCCATAAAGACTATAGGTGGAAGCCGAATTGAGCAGCTACAATCAGATATATCACAACTCAAACAGATTCATAGAGGCAAACTTCTACGCAACAAGCAGCTATACGAAATCCTTCAAGAGTATGAGAATAGTATTCTATTTGTGATATTACCACTGTTGCGTGACCGCTTAGCCGATATTTCGAGACTGTTGACGAGTGAAACAATGGTGACAGCTGTTGAAAAGCGCTTTGAGGGATTGAATGACATTTACCTGTTATATTTACGGAATATTGAAATGTTAATGAGATTAGTCAGTGCTTTCAAAGTACTATTGAGGTACTTAGACGATGAAGAGTTTGCCGGTGTTTACCACCAGTTTGTTGTGTTAGAGGAGTTGATAAGCGGTGTTACCAAGAGCTTCTAATCGCCCGAATTTGTGAGGTGCCGGTCTTTTGAAGATTAAAGCTCAAGTCCAATCAATTGGCAGGCTCCGTTCGATTAAAATTTTACTATTGTTTGCTTGTGGAGGCCCAAATCCATAAAGATCAAGGAAGAATCGCTTTGAATTTCCAGTTACTATCAAAAATAAGTGATCCAAGGTCAATGCAGGTTTAATCTACCATATTCAACAATAACGTAATGACCACTATAAATTGCTGTTATATTTAAGAACAATTCCAGCATAATATGGTGACCAAATATATCAAGGAAAAGCAGGAGCATATTATGTCTGCAAAGAACTCTAACAGACCCAAAGTCTGTTTAAAGATTGAGTTTCGAAACTTATTTGTCTGTTAGACTACAAGGTTTCCAATTTTCAAGTAAGCTTGGAATCTGAAAGTACTCGATTTGGAGAGGTTCTTCAAGTTCTTCATTGCCAAGTTTGTCAATTTGGGGGAAAGGCTTTATCCTTGGAGGCGGAGTTCTTGCACATGGCTATTCTAGAAGCCGGTTAATTTTGCAGCCAGTCCGAAGGCTGAGGTTACGAGATAAGAAGATACACTTTGATGAATAAGTCCGGTGCTGCTGTGGTGTGTCGAGCAGTTGTGTTTGGAAGAGGATGGCTTGTACAGTGTGGTATTACGCGTTTGTTTTCGTTTTAAGCGACTCTTCACTTTGTTCTCACTCATAACCTGATGACATCACACCCTCACTGGGTTAATATAAGATGCAGATGTCACTTCTCGAGCAGCAATTCATAACCCCATGGTGACTTCACTCGTGAAGACTTCCCTCACACGCTATTGACTGGACGTATACACCTCTCTTCATTGAAAAGTGTCTGAGACTGAGCCAACAGTGTCCGAGTTGAACGATGCTATTTCGAGACCAGAAAGGAGTCATTTCAGCCATATTCAAAAGATGTTGCAGTTCAGCAAGTGGCTGCAAAGCTAACTGGTCGGAGTATTTCTCAGACACCCTACTACTTTGGCAGACCCACAAGATCTTCAAGCAAGCAGCCTCGAAAAGTAGCTGCTCAATCTGTCTTTGTACTGAAATTATTACGGCTGCAAATTGGATCAAAATATGAGGAAACAGTGCGTTGGGTAAGCATACTACATGTATAGTTCTCCCAAGCGGCCTCCGTTCAGCGAGGGGCATCAGTTTAAGGAGCCCTTGCAATTAAATCCGTGAAGTTAATCGAGTGTAATAATATCTCACCAAAACACGTTTCTAGAGTATGCGTGAAATGGAAGGCTACTTCTTTCCAAGTTGGGACTTACCTCCATTGCTTGCACCCTTGTCTTTAACCAATAGCTCTAATTTAGTAGTACTAATTACACACCTGTGGTCTTCTGCTCTTAACCTGTAGAATCGATGTCTGTCTTCATGTTGAATTCCGATGCGGTGTTCTCATTTCAACGTTACAGCCGACGTTATTATACTCGGAGCATGTGAGCAAGCCCTTCTGGAGCCACTCGCAAGACGTGTGGATGCCTATACGGAGCCAGCCCGAGAAGGGTGAAGCGGGTGGTATGCTCATAACCTGTGAACAAGATCAAGACATTTCCCAAAAATTATCGCCAACACCTGCTGCCGTCGTATCGGGTCACAGCATCTAGCAGAGGCCCCCCGCAAGCAGGCTGCTCATACCCTGCGCGACACACGTTCGAAAAGAGAACAGCTAACCTAAAAGCACCAGAACACTCGAGGTCGCCTCAGCGAATTTCACCTGCACAGCTAGGTCGATGCCCCTTTCTCTGTGCCTAAACACACCTCGCAACACCAGAAGAAGGCAAGGCATCTCCAAATAAGGAGCAGGGGAGCACGAGTTGAAAACATTGATCTGTGTTTGATTGGCCAGTTTCAGTGACGGCGCCGGCAAAACAGCTGCCAGACAACCGGTGTGCAGACAGTGGGCTGTCCGGTGCCATTGTAACTGTACCAATAGACCATGGTACGCAAAAGATAGTCAATCAGGTGAACGTAGGAACACCAGGCACGGGCGCCACAGGGGGGGTAGGTCCAGTTGTGAGCTAGTGCATTGGTGGTGGTACAGTCCTGATTACACAGCTGCTTTCGAAGTGCAGGTGGTTGAGATGGGCCAGCTCACGTTGGGGCAGCAACGGGGCCCAGCGAAGAGAGCAGCCTGCCACAACTCGCAGGGGGCTCCGTAGGCCGTCCGAGGGCTCTTTTGGGGGGCCATTTCGTCGGCGTGGAACGTCTTGCTGGGGCCCGTCTGTAGCTGCTCGTCTCCGTCGGTGGCATTCCGAAGCAGTGTGCCAATCCACCGCCTCGATTAACCTCTCCTGCTACTGTGGGTGTCTGCTTGTGTATCTTTTACCGAGTCCTATTGTGTACGCTTGCAATTGTTAACTTAATTCAGATAATGATGGAATTCGTGGGTGATTCCTCGTTTCGAGCTGGGAGTTCGTAATTGACCACCGTTAATGCCTGGCTGTGCTTCGTGTATCGACAGACAGTTTAGCGATAGAATTAGTGACTGCAGCTGGCTTCGGCGATGATGAGATTCGAGAAACCTTGTACTCTAAGCTGGCTTCTTGCTGAGTGCCTGGCTAGCACCGTTTGGGACCGCCGCCGAACCCGTGCGAACGTTGCTGTTCGCACAAAGGATGCCCCGCAGAGGATGTCTAAAGCCTGACCATCAGGGCCCGTTTGGAATTTCGAATATTTTAGACTGATGCTTGCAATTTGGGTGCAAATACGAACAAAGTCACTCCATTTCATTGTTATATTTTGCAGGTTTCTTCCTTAGATCGACGTGGAGTTTGTTCGTGGTTCTGTGGAGGTTCCGTTCCAATACCGGGCTGCCCCACTTCTCTTTTGAAGATTCCAGCTGCATCTGTTCGACGTCTTCCAGCACATTTGGCTGTTTCTACTCTTCTGGAAGTGCAAGAACTTGCTCGAGATGCGGTCTGCTGCTTGACTACCCTTCAGTCCTGCTCGTGGTGTGACATTTGTACCCCACTATGCCTTGGTTTGGCACTTTTGGAAGAAATCCACAGGCCAGACCTATTTCCAAATATGTTCGCAGGCTCATACCCTGGACTTGTCATGTTCTTTCAAATCGACCTGCCTTGGCTAGTTGCTCAAAGATTCGCAGAATCAGCTCACCTGGCCCACCTGCTGCTTGCAAGTAGAAGCACGCAGAGGCTAGGTCAAGCGAATCAGGATCTCTGGCTCATGATCATAACCTGTGGAAAATATTGCCCTCTGTATGTAGTTTCTAACCAGATGCTGTAAGTTCGAACTTGGGGCGAGGCGAACGAGCACATTCTACCGTAGTTTGCAGCCAAAGCTGGGGCTAGATGAGTCTCGACCAAGTGTACGGCTTGTAAGGAACAGCCTCGTTGCTCTGTCACCTCTGAACACATCCACACCATCTGTAAGGCTCGCTGCTCCCCTTAACACACTACACAACCTACTTCCTTGATACTATAATATCCATTATTACATTACTCTTGTAATGTCCAAACACTCAGCTACTAACTAACAATTAACTAATCACCCCGGGGAAACATGCCATCATATGGACTGAGCAACGAGTTGATCGTTGGCTTCTTCAGTAATACAGGCCTCACGGGCTCCGCCGCCAGCAGCAGTTCATTCAAAACTCCACTCAACCAGGTCCGTCCATTCCCTGGCGTACGGAAAATGCTATTCACCGATGGGAGCTTTTCCTTCTCTCCATCCTTAACAGAAACGGGCGAAACAGTCTGCGTCACCTGCGAAAGTGTGGTGGGCTTATTCCGTATGGTTGTCTGGCTAAAGGATTGATGGAAAAGCGGCGAAAGTGGCAGCACCAAGTTTGGAGTTAGCGAAATTGGCTGCAAGTGTGAACTTAGCTGTGACTGTGGGCTTTGGAGAGAGTGGCTTGGTGGGTACATTCCAGCACTGGCTGGACCATAGCTGCCACTCAACGGCCTGAACATCGTGGTCACCGCCAGTTTTGGTCCGGGAATACTGAACTTCGTCGTTTGTGCTGGAGCGGTCTGAATGTCCAAGGTTTCCAAGTGAGAATGGTCCAATGTCAACGGTATAGGTCTTCTTTTTGGTTTGAAGTTGAGTGTGGGGAGTTTTAGGTCCACCAGGGGAGTTCCATTCGCTTCCGTATGACTTGGAAGAGGTATTGATGGAGTCAGTGGTTGTCCGAGGGAATTAAGACTCTGCAGTGGTATCTGGTGGCCCTGGGGAGATATTTGAGGTGGTTGGACTTGGGCCTGTGCTGCTACTTGTGGAATCTGACTCTGAACTTGCGCGCCTTGCGACAGGATTTGGGTCTGGCTTTGGGTCTGGCTCTGGCTCTGGCTCACAGGACTAGGTTGGTACCCGTACGGATAGTACGGTTGTTGGTAGTATTGGTTATGTGGTGATTGCGAGTTCGGAGGAGAAATTAGCGGCTGTGGGTAAAACGGCGTTGCTGGTGAGCTGGCAGTCTCGTTCTCATAGCCGTGTTGGCCGTAGGGGTACCCATTTTGAGGTTGGTTGCTCTTCAAGTAGGTCTCGTAAGCATGCACCGTTTGTTTATGTTGGCGTAGGTTATCGAATCGCGAGAAGTTCTTGGAGCAGTAGGGACATGTAAAGGGTCTTTCACCCGTGTGTTTCCTCTTGTGTCTGGCCAAGTGCTCCAGTCTTGTAAAGGACATGGAGCAGCCTGGATAACCTGTGCATTGGAAGACCCGGCCCTTTGTAGCTCTCTTCTTCAGCTGCTCTAGGAGTTCAGCTGAGCTGGATGAGTTGGAGCTCGAGCTACCAAACTGGTAATCCGAGTCGTGGATAGGGAAGCGAGAGTTTTCGACAGACGACACCACCATTTTGGATCAATTTCAGTGGGAAGGTTGAAGGTGGCGGAAGTGAAATACACCTTGAAGGCACTTTGGTGAGTGGTTTGAGACGGAGAAGTTCTCGGTGGGCGACTGGACCTTGGCCTTTGTTGAGTTATATCTACTTGTCTCGTCTTGAAGTCTTGTCTTCTTTCCAGCACTTCACACACCGTACAATTGACTTTCGTTAGGTCTGCCTTATGTCTGTGACAAATCGTTGGCTTGTGTCTTTGTTGTGACTTGTCTCAGTCTGAGAGTTCAATACGACTGGCAGTGTTTCTGAAACTCACGAGGTATCAGTTGTTTCAGCTATCAGGTGTTTCAGCTTGAAATCTGCACCGGTCTCTTTCTTGATTACAGAGCTGGTTGGATGAGATAGGTGTGTTTTGAGTTGCAAATTTCGCAGGTTGAAGGACACTTTGTCGGGGAAAGCGATGAGCAAGTTCTTAGGCAAGTTCTGGACGCTCTGAGATGCTACCGGAGGGTACGATCCTATTCACTAGTGTTGCTTAGTTAAATCAAATTAAGCGTATCGTCGTTTTTTATAAAGAAAACAAAGCGAAAAGGAGACAAAAGTGCACAAAAATGGAGGCAGGAGAGATAAGTGCACAAAATTTGAAAGCGGCGCACAAAAGTGGGTGGATAGAAAATAATGTGACGGACCTTTCTTAAGGGGAAACAGGGCAAAATAAGCTTATTTTGTGCAGGCATAGATTAAAAGTCAGAAAGTGTGCTGCCGGGCGAAAAACAGCGGCGGAAGACGAAGCGATGACGAAGGACAGTGGTACGCTGGTGCTGGTTCTGTCGGTGTGGTGGTCTCGTGAGCTGTCGCTGGGTGAGTACGCCTACACCAGAGACATCGCCAGCGTTTCCCGAAGCCCACCGGTAACACAGTGAAGAGCTTGCAGGCGTTGGAAGGTTCCACGAAACGGTGCTTCCATCACTACTTTTGCACCAAATCGTTTCTTTATGCAATTTCGTCCCTAGCAGAACGCCGTGTGCAACGATAAAGGTACCGATGCCTCAATTACATGTAGGCAGGAAACAGACGATATACCCCCTAAGCACGTTCGAACGAACGTGCCAGACAGCGTGCCAGGCCAGCTGCAAACAGCCCAGGTGCCGAAGTGAGTGTGGTGAACGAGGCCGGAGCGATGAAACGAGCACCAGAGCCAGCTTGGCTCCACGGTGGCCAGCTCGGAGTGGAGTATCCTGGAACAGGAGTGCTCGTTCCGGAGGAAACCGACTTATCTTTATCTTGAAATTGCATCCAGATCCAGCTGCGAGCTGGCAGCGCCAGTACCTGCTCCAAGACCAGTTCTTCATCCAGCACCAATTTCAGTTGCACGTCCAGCAGGCGGCTTCCGCTCCCAGATCCAGCAGCTGCCTCCTGCCACCTTCACAGCAGTTTCATCGACCTTTGGTGAAATCCTCCACCCCCAATTACCCTCTAGTCTGCCCATTGTCCATTGTTCACAACAATACTCCTTTTGCTCTCTGGACTTGCCCGCCGGTCACTCTACAACCTTCGTCCACCTCAGTGCACCCTTGACCCCGCAACACGCTCGGACTTGCTTGCCCCAGTCGGCTCCTTTTGCTTCCAGACTTCCATTCTTCCACTTTTGTCTCCGTTTGCTTGCAAACAACAGCCATGTCGAGGGTCTTTCCTGGTCCTGAGTCGCCTCCCTACCAGCCTAAACTCCGTCTGTGCCCGTTGCTTATTGTCCTTCACACCTAACTGTCCTATTGTGCCACTTCTCCAATTGTTTGGTTTGTACGCCATTGTGTCTTCGCTGTCCGTCCTCCATTGTGCCCGTTTCCCTGTCCATGATCACTGCTCCTAAGGCGTAGGACTATACAGGGAAACAACCATTGTAGCACGTAAACTCAACTGGTTTCGAGGCGTTCCTGCGATGACAAGACCTAGGGGGTGGTTGGCATTGTTCGACTCTTCTTCGTGGGGAAGATAAGATTGGCTGATTTGAGTATTTGACGAGTGACTGCGTTCATCTTCTTCCTTCAATGTACTCAGTGTTAACCGGCCCAGCACGCAAGACGGCTGGAAATCGGCGTGGCTCGCGTACATTCCCTGCTGCCCAGGAGTGCCAATTACTCTGCCAATACGCTGCTCCCTGGTTGCAGCTGAACAAAAGCGATATCGACACCGGATTGCTCCTCGGTCCTCGACAAGCTCTGCCCTACTCTACGACGGCTACCATGGAGCATGGCACTGCTCTTGGAAGCTCAAACTACGAATTTCGACTTCTCCAAAACTCTCCAATTCCACCAAACTCCTAAAGCTCCTCCGGATGCCACCCTCGAACTCTCCAACAGCCCCCATCCCAAGTGCTCGCAATACGAAATGTGAAGCAAACACGCTCCAGCTCATACACAGTGCTGTCTGGTCACAATAATGCTGGCGGTTCTAGCCCTGGGCCATGTCTGCTCATTCACACTTTCAAGAGTCCACACCCTGTCGCTGCCAAGAGCATGACACCTTGAGCCCCCCCGTTCGATCGATGAGAGATCTCTTTGTCTTCCGCCACAACCTCATTGCCCGGTTCTGGGCTTCTACGTCCTTTTGCATCCCATATCACTCCTTTTCCAGGAACTTGTACTTCAAATCTCCACTTTTCTACACTGGCTCGCTGTACTTTCTTTCATTTTATTGTGCTGCAGTGAATATCTACTGGATTCTGGTAATTATCTCCGCTGCTTGTTCCTGGCACTGTCATGTAATGCATTTTACGGTCTTTACCATCTTGTCCTAACAACATCCACTACTCTCAACCTTCGGCTCAACCTTGATGTCAATTGTCTCGGTCTTATCCTCTTGTGCTCCGCTGAACTCAGGCAAGCTCAGCGCAATCTTCTTGAATAATTGCTTCACATTATGATTGGCCTTGGTGGACGTCTCAAGATGGAACTGAGCCTTGACCTCGGTGCATAACGCATCAACGTCCTCGCTCGTCACTTGTCTCTTGTCAGACAAATCGCTCTTATTACCAACTATCACTATTATAACATCGTCTCCTCTCTCCATTCTCACGTCCTCTATCCACTTGCGCAAGTTAAGGAATGTCTTCTTGTTACTAATATCGTAACATATCACCGCAACGTGCGAATCTCTAATGTACGAAGGAATTAGCAGGCGGAATCTTTCCTGTCCTGCCGTGTCCCATAATTGGAGGCGTACCGTACGGTTATCGTCCAAGTATATTGTTTTCAGAAGGAAGTCAATCCCGATGGTTGCGGCATAGGTCTCGTCAAATGTGTTGTACATGAAACGAGTTATCAAGGAAGTTTTCCCGACTAAAGTTGTTAGTATGATGGTTCTCGAGAAAGAACAGCAATTCCAGAGATTTTTCGAGCTGGTGATCCAATGGGTGAATTAAGTTGGGTAGTAATATTGGAGAGAAGGTTGCCAAGCATTGCTCGAAGTGAGTGCTTTCATCGTTCGAGCAACGACTCTTCAGCTAGTCACAGATTATGTTATTGGGGTAAACCTCACTGGTGAAATCAATTTAGTCAAAAATTCACTAGAAATATTCCAACCATTTTCCTTTTAAATGGTTTCATTGATATTGAATTATTCTTTTTGAACAGCATTATCTGATAAAGCTTGATAAACAATCTTGGAAGGTTGACCTGAGCAAATTTTCCGCTCGCTGAAATCGGTTCTTCATGCTACCTTTCTGTTTAGGAAAGTAACGATCACTTCGTAGAAAGTGGCAGTTCACATAATTTCTGAAAGACCTATTTGATGTTGAAATATGTCCCCCGTTCTTTAGAATTGCTTCAATTCTCAGCCAATTCTGTTGAATCAACATGAACAATTCCAACAGATTTCAACACCACAATGTACTGAAGTATGATCACCGCTTCAAAAGTTGCTCAGTCCAGCTAGCTTTGGAAATGTAAGTCTCAAGAAAATTGCCTATTAACCTGAAATGTCCATGGAACTAGTTTGATCTTTGCAAAACGAATCCAACCACTTTCAAAGATGACTCCCCAAAAAATAAGCAGGTCAATCCTTTCAATAACAAATGCTTGATTCCCAAAACTCATGTTGCTCAATCGATTCTGGCTCCACTTGAATTCGACCTCACTCTTCAAACTATTTTGAAATCGTTCTTTCAAGATCATTTTCTCCAGATCTTATTGTCCAGAAGTCTATGCTTGAGATGCAATTTCTAAGAAAGAATCAGATACCTGACATCATCAGGAACTTTCAACAATCGCTAAATCTTAATAGATCAAGTGTTTCCAAACTTCAGCTGCTTTCTTTGATTGGTGATTTGTATCAACTCCAGTTGCAACTAGACTCTTTAGAATCATATGGCGTTCTTTGACCTCGTTTTCTTCTTCACAGAATACTATTTCCAACTTAGTCGGACAACGTACAAGCCAACGGATAAGCTTGATGTGTCGTCCAACTTGAATCCTTGTTCCACCCATATCTCTTCTCTAAAACACAATTCTCGCTATCTTCAGTAATACGTACCACTTTGATCCCCCAAAAACACGATCTTGTACTTCCTCAAAACGCTCGGCTTGTCTGACATGTTTGGTGATGTATGATGCCCACGGTTGCTCTAACTTCACCAAGTCTATATGATGTCTATGGTGGCAGTGGGCTTATAGTTTGCGCTGTGTTCACTTTTTTGGGGTCGCGAAGGCTGTGTATTATATGCAGAACTACAAGGCGACCTGATTTGCAGACTTCTGGCTAAGGTGGAGCAGACACCACTTGAAGAACAGTGCCTCACAGTTGCTTGTTATTGCAAAATTACAGGTTAACTTAATGTTGGTTGTTTTGCGAGGCTGCTTGTCTATCAAACAGTGTAATGTATACTTCGAAATGTTCATTTTTTGGGTGTTTCGAAGCTAGTTTGAAGATTTCAAAGAATTCTGCGTTTGACAAGCTATACTGACTCCGAACTGCCGTAAAGGGGTTCCTACGCGTGAGGTAGTACTTGTAGGGGTTGATGAAAGCTTCTTAACTCCCCCGAAAGCAGCAACGATGACTTCCGAATATTCTGAAATTAATCCTACCTACTCCAGTTAGGCACAAATTATTCAAATATATTCCAGTGGATACTCAACACCACTCACTGAGTATCTGACTTTGAATAGCGGTAGTAGTCTCAAGGTTTGTTAGACATGATGCTTCTTTCGGAGACTTGAAACCACCAGTATGGCAATTTGGCTGCGAATAAAGTCAACCTAACTTCAAATACTGTCTCTTCGATTCTGAGGTCCTACTAAATTCCCCTAATAGCGATCTGTTTACACGTCAGAATGTGAATATCCGATTTATGCCCTTTAGATCGAACCCAGCAATATTCCCATTCTTGCCAATCTATGAACGTTTACTTGGGTGCAAACCACGTGACATTGTAGTATACAATTTTTTTTTGCTTAGAAAAGTATCTCCAGAACCACATCAACATGGACGACGCTGAATTGAATGCTATTAGAGCTGCAAGACTTTCCGAGCTCCAGAAGAACGCCGGTGCTGCGTCGCCAAGCGGCGGAAACCTGGAAAGTAGCAGTGCACAAAACGCTGCTTCCAGTGAGAAAATTGCCATGTTATCAAGACTTCTTGAAACCAGTGCCAGAGAACGCTTGAGTCGTGTGCGCATAGTAAGACCAGATCGCGCAGAGCAGGTGGAGCATTATATTCTCAGGCTTTATCAAATGGGCCAGATCCAGCAGAAATTGACAGAACAAGACATTGTACAAATATTGGATGGATTGGCCAGGGACCAGAATAAGAAGACGAATACAAAGATTGTTTTCGATAGGAGAGACAAATATCAGGAAGTCAAGGAAGAAGTGGAAAAGGATGATGATGACGATGATTTCTTCGATTAAATGCTGTCTAATCTGATTCAGAAGGGTTATGTGGGGGTCATGAATAAGTGCCACTAAAATAGCATTATCGTCCGACTGGCTTCAGTTGGTACACATTGGTCTACTCTGGCAGCTCGTTGCAACGCGTCTTGGTAATGTAATATAAATGATTGAGGTTAAGTGGCTCAGGAAGGACATTATCAATCAATTTCTGAACAAGAATATTCATAAAGTTTGAGAGACTTGAACTAGATCGATACCTAAATTCTGTCGACTCTAATTACGCTCAATTAAATAGTCTTTATGTTGCATTGAATGCCGTATAAATGCTTTACTTTCGATTCTCCTGTCCACTAAATCTCTCAAATGACATATACTTAGATGCGACAGCTGACAATATTAGAGGCATCACTGTAGTAAACAGTAATCATTCACCAAATCAGCTCTCCGCATTCCAATCGACGTTCTGGAGCGATAATCCCGAAGACTGTAGACAAACTACTTCAATCCAGAACTACATGATTTCACTTACAATACTGAAAAGCTGAGCTGCCTGTTCCGCCACTTCGAGCATATTCCATCGCTAAAGGACTATCAAAACAAGCAATTAGCCTCCGTTCGTATTCAGTTTCCACTCCTCCAAGATTTACAATTAAAATCCCAAAACTGAACATTTTGCTTAGAAAGTACCTCCACAAGCTTCGAAAAGCCTTCTCAAACCGGAATCTTTACTTATAAGCAACGAAATTCGAGGCTATATATCTACTAACACTTTTACGAATGCTCATCACCAAGAGCTGCCAGAAAGTATATTACATAATCACGATATATCGCGTCTACTAAGTTTTGATCAAAACAAACAATATTATATATACAACCAAACAACCAACCATGTCTAACATTCAAGTGGTGGTGCGATGCCGAGGCCGAAATCCACGTGAAGTGAATGCCAGGTCACCTGTTGTTGTAGACGTCACTGATTCCTATTCAATCACAGAGCCCTTTGTCACTATCAACAACAATCAGACCCGCACAACTACCTCCCGTAGTTCGCTTCCTTCAAATCCAAACAACCCCAACAACTTCAAAACGTACAAGGTTGATCAAGTGTACGGGTCTCAAGCGGATCAGCTGCTAATTTTCGAGAAAGTTGCTCTTCCTCTCTTCGATGACTTCATGAGCGGGTACAATGTGACAATATTAGCATACGGCCAAACCAGTACTGGTAAGACATACACCATGTGTGGCGAAATCGAGGCCAATGACGAAAACGCAGGTATAATCCCTCGTGTTTTAACTCAATTGTTCAGTACCTTGGAGGAAGAAGACTATGTTGTGAAATGCTCGTTCTTAGAGTTGTATAATGAAGATTTGAGAGATCTTCTTGGAGATGATGGCAAAATGAAGATTTACGGAGGAGATGGTGTCTCGAACCAGAGCCTGCAGAATCAAAACTCTTCAAATTCAACTCGTAAGAGTATTGTCATACAAAACTTGAAGGAAGAGCATGTCGTAAACAGACAAGATGGTTTCAAATTGCTTCAGCGCGGACTAATGAAGCGGAAGACAGCATCTACAAAATTGAACGATGTTTCGTCTCGTTCACATACTATCTTCACCATTAATTTGTATCGTAAGACATCTGACGAATTGTTTAAGGTCTCCAAGATGAACCTTGTTGATTTAGCAGGATCAGAAAATATTCATAGATCAGGTGCGGTGAACCAAAGGGCAAAGGAAGCAGGGTCAATAAACCAAAGTTTATTGACTTTGGGCAGAGTAATCAATTGCTTAGCGGCTGCTGGTGATCAATCTGGTGCAACCGATACAGCGTCAACCGTATCAGCTACAAATGATATTTCGGCTTCTACGGCAACGGCTTCAAACACAGAACCTTCAGTGTCACGATCTCGTTATTCAGGAGGTCACCGTCATTCTTCTGGATCTCACGCAGACTCCTCGCCTTTCCCAGATATGGCATCCGCAGCTCATATTCCATACCGTGAATCCAAATTAACTCGTCTTCTCCAGGATTCTCTAGGCGGAAATACGAAGACAACCCTTATTGCAACAATTTCGCCTGCAAAAGTCAATATCGACGAAACTATATCCACATTGGACTACGCATCCAAAGCCAAAAGTATCAAAAATGTCCCCCAGTCAGGACTGGACTCCTCCTTAATCATGAAAAAGGTTCTTGTCAAAAATCTTTCGCAAGAATTATCTAAATTGACTTATGATTTGATGGCAACAAGGAGCAAAAATGGAGTCTGGCTTGACGAAGTGAACTACAATTCATTGACAAATGAGAATGAGCTGCTCAAAACTCAAATCAAAGAGACTAATTTGAAACTGGAAGCTCTTAATACAAAATTCCAAAAGTCATTAGAAGTATTGCAGAACAAAGACCTAGAAATTTTGCAGCTAAAAGAGAAAGTAGAACAATTATCGAAAGAAAATCATAGTCTCGATACCAAATTGACCAAGTCCGCTTCGTCTCTAGTTCAAAAGGAGATAGAAATAACCACATTAAACAATAAGGTTATAAGGATAAATGACAAGTACAACTCAACCACTACCCAACTCACAAAGATAATTTACGAGAATTTGACGAACTCGATAAACTCAATATCAAGTTTACTCCGAAACACAAATAGAGGCAATTGTATCGATTTACAAGACTTCAACTCCATGCTTGTGGATAACATAGACAATTTTAAAAACCAAATCAAATTAAGAATTAATGAGCTTAATATCAACGACTCATTATTGAACAAGCATTTGACAGGCTTTTTAAAGGATTACAATAAAAACCTAGCTAACTTGAATCTACTTGTTGTCGACTTAAACAACATGTATTTGAGCAAATTGGGCGAATTGAAAGAAGCTAATGAGAAATTGTCCAAATACATTATGAATGATCATTTAAATGCAAGCACTCAGGAAGTGATTGCACAAATGGTGAATGATAAAGTTAGTCATGAGTTGGCCTCGATCAACGTTTCAATGCAAAAGAAGGTGCTGCAAGTAATGAATGACACACAGAAGCAGTACTCAACCTTCTTCCAATCCGCTGCTCAAGACATCTCCACGCAAGTCATCAACCAACAGAAGAGCGAATTACTTTATAACGAGAAATCTTGGTCAGTGAAATCCTCGAAATTGTTCAATTTGATCGACAATAATGCCTCCAATTTTAGCACGGATGATCTCGTCGACAAATTCACTGATATATCGTCAAATTTGACTGAGAATATTGGAGGAATCAGCACCAAGTCTACCATTGGCAATCTCGAGGAGATGATTAGCGAAGACCGTTCCGCAAAGTTTGAGGCCCGTTTGATGAGCATCAAGGAGAAGATTCTGCACCATGACGCGCACTATAAGAAATGTCTCACTCAAGTGAACTATGATTTGAACTCGATAAAGCAGTTCGATGCTAAGAATGCATTGCAGATTTCCCCCTTCAAACAAATGGAAAGATCGAGCTCATTCAACGGACCAAAATCAAATCTTCCTTCACCTTCTAAACCACTAATACCAAGATCAAGCTCCGTTTCTCCTCGCAAGGGTTCAAAGATTCCCCAATTGTTAAAGTCCTTCGAGAACAAGGAGAATTTGCCTGTCTTGAAAAGAAGGAAAATCGCACAAGAAGAGCCCCAAACTATAGAAAGGGAGCATCATAATTGAGAAAAGGACAGATTGGCTCATTTTGCGGCCATTATCTGCTGCTTAATTACTCCCACCCGCCAATTCTGGAGACCTTTACTGTAACTATATACTAATACACTAATAATTAACTTGATCATGACGCAAGATTTGGCGACCGCGTAAGACATGGGGATCAGAACACGGTGTACCTGGTGCTGCTCTATCTATACTCTATGGCTTCCCCATACTTTTCACTTTACGACGTAGCGACTTTTGAAGACAATCGTCACGTGATTGTTACACAAAAAATGGCTCTTTCAAATCTAAGAGGCAAAGTCTCTTTAACACATAATCCTTTCCGCTAAACATCCCCAGAATTGTTCAACAACCTGGCTACGCTCTATGATTAAACCTCAATGCCATCAAGAACACTAAAATACTCGCTTGCGTACACTGCTGCGCTGGGAATTGCCTTGGGAATGGCCACAGCCAATGCCTGCCTGGAGGCAATTGACTTCAACACCTTCTTGATTGAAATGACTGACGGCCTCAAATTAATCACGCTAATCAATTCAATAGTCGTATTTTACGGATTGAGCAACATCTTGTTTCAAGAGGTGTTGTTTGGAGGGATACGTGCTACTGAATACGAGCATTTGGTAGAGAAAATGCCTGTCTTTGGTATTACCTTGCTTTTCAACCTCGCTTCAAATGACAGCAACTTGATCTTGAATTGTCTTATTCTTGGGTTTGCTTTTAATTTCAAATTCTTCCATGTCATTGTAATCGATAGGTTGGACTTCATCACAATGAAAGTCATCGGTGCTGCCGACCGGTTGGACCGGAAGTCGGCCTTGCGCCAGTACTTGCTAAATGTGAGCTTTTGGCTCAATTTAGTCTTCATTATCGTCGACTTTTTGGTCGCCAAATTCTTAGTCTATGATGTTTTCCAAGGGATCAATTCGATTACGTGTTTATTGTTTGGCTTTCAATTTGCTATTTTGGGTGTGGATGCTACGACGTACTTTTGCAAATATGTTCTTAACGTTCAAGAGGTGTTGCAGTATAAGATAGTGGACGAAGTTGATGTTGAAGACAACTTAAGAGATTCTGTAAATGTTGATGGAGTGGGCAATTTGAGAGGTGCAGCAGAGGCCGAGATCCAGGCGGAAAACCAAGACGAAATCCCTCTGGGTCATCATGCTCTTGACGATCCGGCTGACCCTGTTGAGCCTTTTGATCCTTTAGAGTTCGAAGATGAAGAGGAACTCGTCTGGGAGAACAAGGCATACTATGTAAAAGCCATTGATATTTTATCCAGTTCCTTGAAAGCGATAGCACATTTAGCATTTACCTACTTACTAACTTTCCACTCAGGAATGACGTTGCCTTTGTCCATGATTCAAGGAACCTATTCGTCTATGAGACAAACTTACACCGAGGTGAAGAAGCTATTTGAGTTTATCGAATCGTCGAAAAAACTTAATGATCAGCTCCCAAATGCTACCAGTGAAGATTTGAGTAATTCAGATAGTCTTTGCATTATTTGCAGAGATGATATGTATCCAGTAGCTGAATTTGAAGCCCAAAACAAGCGCAAGATGTCCGCTAGAAGAATACCCAAGAGATTACGGTGTCTGCATATTTTGCACATGGGATGTTTGAAGGACTGGTTGGAAAGATCTGATAGCTGTCCATTGTGTAGGAGCAAGGTGTTTGGACATGATACAACCAATGTCAGTGAAATACCAGTACCAGCACCTGCGCCAGTCCAAGCTCAAGCTCAACCTCAAGCAGCAGCCGAAGCAAACGGTGAACATAATCTCGAAGATATCTTACTTCCTCGAGATCAGGATACCCAAAACGAGGATCAGAGAGATGCTCAACGACCATGGCGTGGAGATTTTGACTCCTTCGATGAGTCCCCCTTTGTGAATATTAACGCAGAGGAAATACCAAGGACCGGATACCAAGAAATCACGCTCGTGAACCCGCCAGTGATACCCCCAGGATGGCATATAATACCCTTGGAGAGAGTTACTGGGGATAAATACCAATATGTTGCGAAGTACTCCACTGCACAACACGGAGTGTTAAAAGTTAAAGTCAATAGTAATTTGAATTAAACTTATAGTATGATCATGTTAAAGAATATTATTCATGAATGTGATATCACTTAGTTAAGGAGCAGGCTCTTTATGAACAAAATAGAAGTAAACTTGCTATCGAGTAATGATTTTAGATTACGAGCATTCGAATAAGTGGGGTGTAGCTTGGTATCAATTCCGATTAGGCAGTCAGCTTGCTACTTTTAAGTTCATGCTCATACCATTAAGTTTCTGGCACTTACACAATTAAATAATGATGGGATTCCAAAAGTAGAGGCATACTAGCGCAAAGCCTAATAAATTTGGCAAGTAAGAAAACCCCTTGGCATGATCTGGCACGTCTTTAACAGAATGAGCTATCACGCTCTTATGCTTGATAAGAAGATGAACCTCCCTAGTCGGTCTACTCAAAGTCAAATTCGAAATCTAATTGATTCCTTTTGGATACTGAGATGTCGTATTCTGTGTTGGTGTTGTCGGTGACTTCGGTCTGGGGGTTGTCGAAATTGGAGGTTTCGATATCCGATGTTGCAACTTCCTGCCTAGCATCTTCAAAATCTTCCAACATATCATCTTCATCGTCTGAAATATCACCCCAGTCATTTAAATCAACCTGCTGATTGTCTGAAACCTCTTCTAAATTTTCATCGACATCGTCATCCGAAGAATTGTTAGATTCATTGCTCTGTATTTCCCGAAGTATAACACTGATTTGCTCCTCTATAATTTCTTTAGGATAAGCAAAACTAAGCTCTTCGCTTTTAAGTAGGTTGGTCCTTACGTGCTCAATGTTCTGCTGGACTTTACTGCTTATTTCAAGCTTGTTGGCATACTCTTGTCTATAGTCATTAAGCAATTCAATGTTCTGAGCGATATAACAAAGCAGTTTTAGGAAGTAAAAAACCCCATCGACATTGTAGGGGGGCTCCAACAATAGCTCATCTAGCTTGTCCCTGAGTTCTTCATGTTTGCGCTTGACAAGGAGGTCCCATAACATCGAAATAATGTATAGAGGAGAGTTCAGTCTCGAGCCAGACCTCCATATCGGAGCACTCGTCTCTCTAAGTGTAGTCCTCGCCATTACACTTTTCTTATTAGCTGTGTAAAAGGAGGATAACCAACTGAAGAACTTTTCTTCTTTAAGTCCAGATTGGTTGCAGTTATTCAAGATTTCAATACCAATGGGCCATATCGACCTTAAATCAACGGCCGGAGTTCGAACAAGTAGGCAAAATATCTTATAAGCCAAGTGCCAGTTCTTACGGAGCACATTTAGGTGAAGGAGTGTCTCAAGGTTCTTCAAATGGTGTCTGCTAACGGAGTTAACAGTATCGTAATTCTCATAGGGCAAGACTTCGAGTCCGTTAGTCTTGATTAAAAAGTTGGATTTGACCCAGTGATTCGAGGTGTCGAACAGGGTAGTAAAGCTTCGTAGTTTGTCTTCAACAAGACGCGTCTCGGTGTCTTCTTCGTCACTGGCTATGACATCTTCTTTCGCTAACTCTCTTAGCACATCTGCATTGACATTGTCTGTTTTGCCATGACGATGCTGCTGTATATTTACATTTAAGTTCTTGAACTCGTGCCAGATCTCATAAGTTTCCTCAGGGCGAAGCAGCTTCTTTAACTCTTGCGATATCACTCGTAGCGTACGCTTTCTGGAATACTTCTTGTGCTTTAGCTCATCTCTCTTAAGTTCCTCTAGTTTCTGGAGCACCTTGTATCGAGCTATGAGTTGGTTTAGTTTGACCGAGGATTTATGTCGAGCATTAGACCTGTAGTAAGAGGACTCTTCAAACATCGAAGGTCATAGGGGTTCTGTTGTAAGCAGCTTGGTGAAGTTATTGTGAAAAGTTGTTTTTGTTATAAAAAATCTAAGGCCTGAGTTTTGGCTTAAACTTTGAGATAATCCGAATTGGCAGAAACTACATTCTGAGCCAACAGCAGTGAGAAATACCTGTCCTAGACCAGTCTAGCAAATTGGCATTTCTCCCAATTCTCTACATCCTTAAATATACTGCTTCATTGAATTGATATGTCCCTAACAAAGCTATATACAGAGAGACCAAAATTCAGTAATGGGTTATTGCTGGGTTCGCGAAAGGGAATTTCAAACTTCACAGTTCCAAGGAATCCATGAGCTGTTTCTTATTCTAATTAGAACATACCTGGCATACCTGGCATACCACCTTGAGGAGCTGGAGCGGAAGCAGTCTTAGGTTCTGGAGCATCAACAATAGCACACTCAGTAGTGGCAAGTAAAGAAGCAACACCACTGGCATCAACCAAACCATTCTTCACAACCTTGAATGGATCAATGATACCGGCAGCAATCATGTCAGTGAATTCACCCTTGGCAGAGTCGTAGCCCTTGTTGAAGTCTGGTTCGTCGAAGACCTTTCCAACAATAACAGCACCTTCTTCACCGGCGTTCTCGATAATTCTACGGGCTGGCTTGGTAATGGCAGACTTGATAATGTCAACACCTAACTTTTGATCGAAGTTAGCGAACTTAGCCTTGACTTCGTCCAAGATACGCAGAGCCTTGATCAAGGCAGTACCACCACCTGGCAAGATACCATCTTGCACAGCAGCTCTAGTGGCGTTAAGAGCATCGTCGTAACGATCCTTCTTCTCACCAACTTCGATTTCAGAAGATCCACCGACCTTGATGACGGCAACACCACCAGACAACTTGGCCAATCTCTCCTGCAACTTTTCCTTTTCGTACTCAGAGGTGACAACATCGTCGACAGAAGCACGGATTTGCTCACATCTGGCTTGGATGTTTTCCTTGGATCCAGCACCGTTGAGGACAACGGTGTCTTCCTTGGTGATAGTGATAGAAGCAGCAGAACCAAGCAAGTCAATGGTGGCATTTTCTGGCTTCAAGTCCAACTCTTCAGTGAAAACGGTACCACCGGATAAGATGGCAATGTCTCCCAAAGTGTTCTTTCTGTTGTCACCGAAACCTGGGGCCTTAACGGCACAGACTTGTACCTGACCTCTCAACTTGTTCAAGATACAGGCGGCAAGAGCTTCACCGTCAATATCTTCAGCCAAGATCAATAATGGTCTACGGGTCTGGTTAGACAACTCCAAAGATGGCAAAATGTCCAGGATGGACGAGATCTTCTTCTCTGAAATCAAAATTAATGGGTTTTCGAATTCAACCTTTCCAGACTTGGTGTTGGTGATGAAGTATGGCGAAATGTAACCACGGTCAAACTTCATACCTTCGGTGACTTCCAATTCATCTTCCAAAGTCTTACCTTCCTTGACGGTAATAACACCTTCCTTACCGACCTTTTCCATAGCGGAGGCCAATAAGTTACCAATGTGAGGATCACCGTTGGCTGAGATAGTTGCTACCTGAGCAATTTCAGCGGAAGTGGTAATTTCCTTCTTGTTCTCTTGCAAGAACTTGACCACAGCTTCAACAGCAGCCTGAGAACCTCTTCTCAAGTCCATTGGGTTGCATCCAGCAGCAACGTTCTTCACCGACTCGGTGAAAATGGATCTACCTAAAATGGTGGCAGAGGTGGTACCGTCACCTGCGCTCTCGTTGGTCTTGGCAGCAACTTCTTGCAAAAGTTTAGCACCCAAGTCTTCGAACTTGTCCTGTAAGGTGATAGAACGGGCGACGGTGACACCATCCTTGGTGATCTTAGGGGAACCGAATTGTTGCTCGATCAACACATTACGACCTTTAGGTCCGAGAGTCACCGAGACGGCATCGGCCAAAAGATTGACACCTTTGAGAAGGGCAGCTCTTCCTTCCACACCGAACTTCAACTCCTTGTGAGCGTAACGGACGAATGTGGTGGAAACTTTCTTAAGGGGAGTATGACTAGATCTCAACATGTTTTGGGGGTTAAGTGGTGGTGGCGTTGAAACTCTGGAGAAATTTTTCAATTAATTTAGGTTGGGGTGGGGCGTGTGCTGGCCGAGTTTTTTTTTACTAGCAAATACTGCATACAGTTGACATATAACCTCAAAGATTCGATTCCTGTTCGATAGAGTTCTTTGAGTCTTCCTTCGGGTTTAGCTTTTTATCTGAAACGTTTATTGAAGGAAGATGATTATTTAAAAGTGCTGGTTTGCTTTGAGGTGGGTTTAGCTTGTTATCTGGGTGATGCAGGTATATATATGAAATGAAAGAGTTAGACATTACTCAGCTGTTTTTGTGAAGAAATGGATTAAGGGAATCATTCTCATGTTCTCACTAGAGCTCACACGTGTTTTAGATTGTGATCTCGTCTTTGCTGTGTATTCTTTGACAGGTAATTGTTGAATATCTCAAAAATATTGGCAATTGACATTCGAAGTGATTGCAAGCAGGGATAACATGTACATGAGTAACGCTTGTACTCTTAGTTAAGCTGCTTCAGAAGAATCTGAAAAGTGAAAGTCGTTCTTGAGGGTCGACTATAGACCAATGCGTATCAGTCATCACTAATGTGGAACATTCTCTGCTTTCACTGTCATATATGAAGTCTTAGACTTATGCCGATTCAGAACTCACAATTTGAAAGATAAAAGGATTCGGCTCTAAGCATTCCTTGCAGTTTGCTTCTTGTTTTCATGGACACTCTTGGAGGAGTTGGATTAACCATTCGTAAATCTCCTTGCATTGGTAGATTGAAATATTGAACTGTCTTTTCTCCAGATCTCACTAGTCAGCAAGTACGACTAGCTAGCATCTAGCAATGAGGCTGTATGGATCACTGAGCTTGGATCATTATATAGCAAGAAACCTGTTGTGGGAAATGGCTGCGAAAAGCCATTCGATCACGGCCTAATTGGGATACCTAGACTGGAACTGTCTCACAATTGAGTTGCAACTTGGGTTTGAATACCAATACACGTTTAAGACAGTAAGTTCGATTGCCTGAACAGTTTGATGTATTTTGTCATCAAGAAATAGTTGTTGTTCGATTGGTTCTGCAAATTGCATTTGAGAACACCTTGGTTGTGTGTCTGGAAGAAAGACCATTGGTGGATTCTCTAACTGTCTTCAACGTAGCTGGCAGCTAACTATGCCTTTAGTATATCGTTAGCAAGAAACAACATAAGTTGCTTAATATTAGAGCATATGACTGTACTCCATCTTCGTGGTATCTGACAGGGTGTCACAAGTACTCACAATCTCTGGTGTGTTGTAGAAATTACGCAAACTTCTAATTTTGGCACACATATTCCAAGCCCTTAATCCACTCTTATCCTAGGCGACACTAACAGCAACAACCAAACATCGCCGTCATATTCCGAAACTGTGGTGACTCAAAAGATGGTTCAATTTCCGCTCCAGCTACTTGAATCGGACAAAACACTCCTTCGAAGCTGAAATGCCTTGTTTTCAACGTGCAACAAATACACGAATTGGCTGCAAAATGTGCTAACCCATGTTCCAACCCCGAGTGAGGAACGGAGAAGCAATTCGAACACCATGCGACGGCGCTAGAAGTGACTTGTTGCCGAGACCATGACCTGTTAGGCGTGTTGCCTCGGTGCAAGATGTCTTAAGCGGCCCCACATTCGAATTTGGAGATGCAAATAGTAGGAGGAGAGCTCATTGAAAGCCTGGTTCTCTGGGTGGCTTGTATACGATCATTTCTTTGTCTGCATCGGCATCAACGGTACTTTTAGGTTAGGTGACCTCGACGGAGGATATGTATCTTTGCAGAATCTCAAATAGAGACTGGATTTATCGAAATGAGGCCATAATTGAGGTGTACTGAGTAAAGAAGGGACCTAAAATCACGGTTTCCACTTTGAGAGACTCGGAAAAGAGCCGTGCAAGTCTCCCAGTACGTGGTCCATGTTTTTGGGCGCTTGACGAACGTGCAGACTTTTTCAAGCTCAGTATGGCTTTGATTTAGCACCCTTGCGGTACTTTCCAGATCTTCGGTTAGATCCCGAGAAACAAAATCGCTGGACAAGCAGCTGTTGACAAGGTGGTTGAGCCTCATTGCAAATACATGAGATAATAACTTCCTGACAAATGGTACAGCTATGACGTAGTCTCCGAGTCTTCTTCCGCGATGATTTCAGTTCGACGAGACGCAATAGGCTTCTTGGTGAGTTCCGTTGCCAGAAACCGAAATCCATATTGGCGGATTTCAAGCCACACACCAGTTTGACAGAGTATTTGCCTAGTAGACCGATGAGACACTAGATAGCAGGAGGATACCCGAGATCCAAGGGATTTGAGGTCATTTTTGTAGTTCTTGTTTTGGATAGCGATTGGACGTGTTTTGATATTCAAGCTGTTGATTTCCACCATATGGAGTTCGCTTATACAGTTCAGGTGTACCTAGGAGTCTGTCTTTTGTACTGGAATCGATCATTTGTACAGTAGGTATCATTTGTACAGTAGTTATCATTTGTACAGTAGTTATCATTTGTACAATAGTCAGTCATTTGTACGTAGTCTGTTATTTGTACTGTAGTCTATCATTTGTACAGCTGTCAACCACTCTATCGTCTGCCGAGCAAACACTACGCCAATCTACACTTTTTAGCCTTTGTCATATCCATTCATTACATTCGAGTAGTTGGTAACATCCTTCGAAGCAAAGTGCTATCGAAGTCGTCCTCTAATGCCATTCCACCTTCGTAGTCATAGCCCTGTCCGAAATTGGCCAAGCTTGCGTTGGCAAGATTGATTCCGAAATTGACAGCGCCAGCACCACCAACCCCAACAACACCACCGTCCAACTTCTTGGCTTCATCCATCAACGGCTTGATACAAAGCCATCCGGTTTCCGTGCGGAAGTGTCTTGCCAAAGCATCGCTACGAGCAAACTGCTTGCCGCACCCCCACTTGCTACACCCGTCCTTCAAGTACCCCTGGCACTTGAAGTTCTTGACTCCCTCGTGCAACAGCTCGTGTCTCTTCTTGTCGTGGGACCTGGCGAACCTCTTGGGGCACTTGGAGCACGCGAAAGGTTTGTCGTCGGAGTGTGTCTTCATGTGCAGCTTGAGGTTGTATTGCTTGTGGAACACCTTGTCACACACGTTGCAAGTGAACAGCTCCGGCTCCGTGGACACCGCGGCGATGCTTGTTGTGACGGTACCAGCGGCCAGCACGGCCTGGTTGCTTCTTCTCTTTCTCTTGAGCCTCGGCAGCACCGTGTACGACACGAGAGACGAGTAGTCTATGGATGCAGCGGGCGCAGAGGTAGGACCTTGTGCCTGGGCCTGGCTACCCTGCGCGTGTAAATGTGCGTGTCCCTGGCTCTGGGCCTGGTTGTTCTGGTGTATCGACGCAGCAGAGCTGTTCGAGCTGACGGACCCCAGGGGGCTTGTGTAGCTGTAGTAAGCGTTCTGGTAGAAGGGCTGTTCGCCGTGGCCGAGGTGTGCAGCCTGTGTGAGGTGGTTGCCACCGTTGATGCCCGCTGGAGCACCTGCGATCTGGCTTCCGCCGTTAAGTGCGAGGTTGTTGTGCATGGCACTGTTGTGGATGGCATTACTGTGGACATTGCCATAAGTAGGCCCCCCGTGCCCAGAGGTGTATTGTGCGTAGTCGCTGCCGTAGTAAACCATGGAGCTGGGAAGGGTTAATGACGACTGGTAAGACCCTTGGCCCACCACTGGCTGCGAATTGTGTTGATATAAAGGTTCCATTTGACGCTAGAATCTGATCAAAGGTCTTGGCAAAATCTTGGCAAAATCTCTTTATATAAGAACCGAACGCACCCACCGAAACAAATGGCGCAAAAATGGCAATGGGCTGTGACAGCCCTTGAGCCTTGGGCAGGACCCACTAAATCGCCCACCGGCGGGCTGCTTCCGACTCGTTTCCGCAGAGTGGGGTTTTTTCTTTTTCTGTATTTTTTTTCTCGAAATCCCACCGTGTGGGCAATTTTCTTCAAAACCCATGCAATTCCCACTTATTTTGAGGGTGCGCCGGCTGCCCACGATTTGGAGCGGGGGCAGTGCCAAAGTCAAACAAGCTTGGTTTGGGCCAGCTCGATGAAAAAGTCTTGGCATGCTTCTGCATCCTTGCCGCAACACTCAGTGGGCCCTACCGTTTTTTTTACGCGGTGAGTTCTGAGACATTGGCCGTTGGAAAATGCTCTTTCGAGAGCGCTGTGGACAGGTGTTTGGCGCGGTGTGTGCTGTCGCTGTTATGTCTGGGTGCTGTGTCGCACGAAGGATGTCTCCACGTCGCTGTGGGTGCCGGGAGAGCTCCCCCAGCTCGGTGGGTGCTTGTCTTTACACTTTGGCATCGCCTTATGTTGCTCACCTTCGCTCGCTCTAATTCGCTTTTGCGCTACATTTCTGCCAGATGGTATAGATATGAACCTTATATTACAGTGGGTTCTGGAATGCTATCGCTGGGTCCCCAAACATACCCTGGGGTCGGGCTGTACCCAGGGGTACTGCTGCGCCGCTCCTGGGCTCTCTGCTGGGAGCTATCTCATGTTTTCTATTTTCTCATCTGTCTCCATTTGGCTGCAAACTCTATCTCCACAGCTCCGCCCTTTATCGCTAATATAGCGCAGTCCAAACAATGCTTTTCACATCTAAGCTTCGGTCCATCTTGTATCCCTTGCTCCGTCCTTCTGGATATTGATTGCTTTGCTGGCTCCATGGCTATGTCTTATCGAGGCTATGTCTTGAGTCTATCTGTTGCTCGAGTTTCAAGTCTTCGAAACAGAAGTAAAACTTCGCAACCTCTTGTTTCACCTCGGTAATTAAAAGCCTTGTGTCGGGGAGCCCTCCGGTATGGAGGTGCGTCTGTACGCCTGTGGAAATTAACTATGAGGGGACTTCTTCTACAGACTGTGAATTTGAAGACTCAAAGTGAGCAGATTCCAGGAAATCTCGCCCTTGCTCCGGCACTGCCTCGTTGGCACTGCCTCTTCTGGGAATCAGATGTTGGCTAGCCAGCTTCTCTGGGCCTATCCCAGCTTGGAAATACAAAACACAATGCACGATGGGTCCGGAACGAGGGAGCACCTTGCTTTTGTTGTCGTTTCTGATGCCGACTGGTTTTGTTGTTTAAGTTGCAAACTTTCACTGTTCACAGGTTAAGAGCATATTCCGTTCACCAATTAGCCTGTTACTTTCGAGGCCATATCTTCGAGCTGGAGCTGTAATACCAGAACCCTGCCAATGTGGTGTGTGATGTATAGAGATATGCTGTGTCCGAGGAAAAAGTGAACCTTGTGGGAAGCAGATATGCTATCTTCATACTGTGCATTCTCGTTATGCTTGAGAGAATGGTGTTAAATTCTTCAACATGCTGTCTGCACCGTCCAAATCTTGATACACACCTATTCTAATAATTCCTTCTGCTATGTCAAACACTTCTTGAGCATATCTTTGATAGGCAGAGCTTCAGCTCAAAGCCTACTTAAAGCAACGGGATTCTTCCATCAAATACAAATCCTCAACACTCAACTCAGCATAATGAAATTGACCAAAATAACCTTGGCCATTGCTGGCCTTATACTGACATCTTTAGCTCTTCTCCCGCAGATCAAGTTGCTCCCAATTGACGAAGTAACTTCGGTTTCCTACAACCCTTTACTCACGTCCTGGTTGCAAGCAAAGGGTGCCAACATCTTCGAAGTGGAGTCCGTGGACACTCTCACTCCTCAGGCCTTGTTAAGGCACGGTGTCATTAAAGTTAGACAAACAAAGTCCATCATCATGAACGACGTTCTCGCAGAAAGAGCAGTCTCCGAGAGCTACGTGCCATCGCTAACCTCACAGAAGGCTCGTTTCTCAAGAGGCTCGACCAACTTCACAGAGGTTTCCTACCTCGACGCCAAGTTCAAGAAACTGATGACAGACTGGATGGGCATGGGACCGTGCAGAAAGAGTGAAAACAATGCTACTGGTAGCTTCTCGCAAGGCTGGTCAATTTCGTCGAACTCAGACAATACGTTGGCGATATCTGTGCCGCTCTACATTCTCAGTGAGCTGTTCACTCTCAAGACTACACTCCATAACTCCTATGCTGGAGGTGTACTGTGCAACATCCCGTCCTACGGCAAGTTGCAGTTCCAAATGATGGCCGAGACCACCACTGCAGCACACGTGAAATCAAGACAGATCAGGGTGGTCAATGGATTGTGGTCAAGCAAGCTTGAGTTTGGCGAGTATGAGGAGATGGACGAGTACGAGGAGGTGAACAGGGAGAATCTTCAGGTAGCCTGTGTGACAGACCCAAGATACATGATGTGTGATTGAAAGGAAAGCTCTGTTGCAAAAAGAATGGAGAACACTACTAACTGGTAGGAGGCTTGAAGCCAGTTTGAAGTGGTATCAGCATTCAAATAATTTTATTGAAATATACGATCACAAGAGCACGCTTGAGTAGACGAAGGACTGCCGCGCGTGAGAGCTTACGAACGTGGTGGTGATAGGAGGTCAGTGGTGAGGCTCTACTGTCCCAGCGAATTCTCAGGAGCTATTTGCACGGTTGGCTTTCTTGATATGCTCGCTGGTGAAGTCATAAAACGGTCAGTGGTCGCTCCCTGAGCGAACAAAGTTGCCTACTGCTGTAACTGAATTAAACAAGAAGCTTTGCTGCCTATTGGAAAGCAGATATCTCCAAAAATCGATCGAGAGTCGCCGTTTATTTCATGTTTGGGCTCTAACTCGATTCTGCCAAAACTCCTCGCTTACCAGCCTACTCCAGTTCGAGCGTTGACGTATTTCACGGTCCGAAACGAGGGATCTGGGCTCGATTCTTTACGCAGATCAGCTCGAATGACTCTGCGAATTCGCTCTCCAGAAATGGTCCCCGGTAGACATTGAAATTGCCATAGCAGCAAATGATAATAAAGACTGTGTCCAGTCTATTCGGCCATAGATCTGTGCTGTTGCTTCGTGCAGAGCTCTCCAAATAGCGGCCTTGGCGCTTCGTGTTTGAAATATTTCCAGGCAAGTTCTCGTAATTTTGACACATTCCACAAACTTCCGCATAGAAGCTTCTTGCACTTGTGGCAGATCTAAGCAGCACTCAACGGCAGCCGCCACAAGCTCGCTTGGGTGCTACTACACAAACAGTCAAAAGCTCCACCTTGTCCGCATTGTTCCTTGTATGGCATGTTTTTAGTAGACATTTACTTTTGTTCTATTGTATGCTACCTCAAAGATGCGACACTCACTGGAACAGAATAAACTCTTCCTCGATGGTGAAACGTTAAGGAACTTGTTTAGCGTTGGGGAACGATGAAACACGCATAAGGAAGTACCCATAAGGGTATAGACCTTGCATTATAAGTCAATCACGTGATAAATTTCATTAAAATGGGCGGTGTGTTTTGTCAAAAAATTATCCTGCTACTCAAGAAGTGTTAAAAATAGATGGCAGAGTGTTCTCCTTTGTGTTTTATTGCTTTCAGTGGCTGTATCTCTTTCTGAGCACCATAGGTGAGTTTTTGAGCATGGGTATAGTGCAGCTACCATACTTGAAAATGAAGAAAGTGTAATTAAGCTTAAGTCACCTTAAAACCAAGAAATCAAAAGGTATAAGCTTGATCTCTAGTCCATTTTATAAGTATAGACTTGGACCCGCTTTCTAAAAGCTGCCAATTGCTAAGCTAGATGCTATTAATAGTGCAGCACGTGCCTTCGTTGGTAAACAGAAGTGGTAGTTAGGGAAAATTGGACTTCAAAGTCTCGAAAGCATTCAAAAGCTATTACAATGATTAGCTTCCAAATTGTGGTAGGTAGCCTCGGAGACCTTTTTGAAATTGCTAGATTCTTGAGGTAATCCTCCTCAATCCGCAGGCTGTCTCCAAAGTCGTGCTATAGAAGCAAACTTTGGAAAGGTTCAATTGCACTGAAAGCAGTCCACGCTTAGATTTATCACTTTATTATGCACTTTAGAAAGTTCATCTCCTAGAGGGAGTTAATTCAATTTTATTCAACAACATACTTCGTGCAGCTGCCTGGTGCATGCTCGAATACAGGTGACTTATTTGGTCGAGCTTGCTTGAAGTTGGGGTCACACTCAGCCCTGACTTTGCACAATATTGTTCTAAGTGGTCAAACATTCAAGTTCTAGCCTTCAAGAGTTAGTGTGCATCATAGTCTGCAAGTACTTGTTATTGCAGAACCACCTGAGGAACCAAACCTCAGCTAGAGATACAGCATCTATGGCTCTAGGATCAATGAAAAGACCTAAAGTCTCAATACAAGATGCAAGGTAAAAGATCTGCAGACAAGTTTCATTATAAGTTCTTAGTTAACTTGGAAACAAGTATTCTACTGAACTAGAAATTTAACCCCACGATAGCACATCGTTCAGACGTATAAGCACAACCTCCTCGGAATAAGTCCTGTCAAGATAGTATTCGCAATAGTTTCAATGTATGTGCCACTACAATGCACCAAAAAATTACTCAATTGATTTGAAAGTATGGGTCCTCCTAGTTCCACTGTGGTTATGTGAGATTCTGAATATGCATGGCTTGTTGACTACCAATCGTTGAAATACTCATCGGTAAGATTTTTACATGCAACTGAGATCTGTCCACAGATGAAATTTTGAGAAATCTTAATACTTACAGTTTCGAGTTGTGAAGTTTACTGATCCTTCATCTGCTTGTCGAGATACTTCATTTCAATCGACTACGAATGTAATATTTGTTGAAAGTTTGATAGACAGAAGTACCAGTTTGGCACATTTGAACTTTTACAACATGAAATCTTTGACAATACTCTCCAGGTAATTTGATGCCTAAGTCCTCGGTGGCCCGTTCTGAATCACTCTAGTAGTTGAGATAATCTACAAAGGAGTTCGCGCACGTGCCTCAGTACTTGAGTGATGAAGGTGGTAATTTGGCAAAGTTGTACTATTGAAACATAAAATTCTTCGAAAGCTGTCAAAAGGATCTCCTTAAAATTTCATGAATTGAGGCTCGGAGGCCCATTCTGAAATATCTTGGTGAGAGAAGTAAAAGTTCTCAAACACTATGAAGTGTACTACCACATACTTTCTCAACTTTCCACAGAACCGTTTTATACGCCTTAAAGTTTGTGTCCAGTCAGCACTACAATAGCTCTGGGCTCTTTCGAAAATTCAAGTTCGCCCCTGTTTTCCTTCGAGAATTAGCATACAGCACGTTTTAGGAGGTATTTGGAGCGTACTCGAATACATGAAGCTAAATATGTTTCTGATTTCGCTGAAATTTTGGCCCCTCTTAGCCCGGACATTTGAGAATATTGAACCGATAGCTCAGATTCTCCAGTGACCGCAATGACAAGTTACACTACAGCATAGTCTGTAGATATGTGTAATTTTCACTTCACAAAAATAGCTTCTATTCGATTGTGATTGCGTCCCTAAAATGTCTCATTGTGATTCTACCTCTAATGGAAACATTGAAGTCTCAACATCTGTTTGAAGACGAGTGATCTATGAGAAAGTTTCATTATGAACTCATAATTATCTATGTGACTACTCTTCTGTTGCATCCAAAATAAAGGTCATCCATAGCCCTACAAGTGCTCAATACTGAACCACAAGCACGATTTCCCCGGAATCAGTCCTGTCGAAATAATGGTCGTGGTAGTTTTAGGATATGTGGCATTCCAAAGCTCTGAAATGTCACTCAATTGATTTGAGAGTATGGCTTGGAATAGTCCCACTATTCTTCTACAGAATCCTGAAGGTTCAAGTCTCAATAATTTTCCCTTCCTGAAGTAATCGTCAATGAAGTTTTGCTATATGCAATTGAAAAAGGTTGGAACTGATGATTTTGCAAATTTCAAATCTTGGAATTTAAAAATTCTTAAGCTCTTAGCTCCTTCACCTACAAATGAGATCCCTGCATTCAAAATCCCATCTTCTAATAGTGTTTACTTATTGAGAAATACACTCATGAAGTTGCTGCTCGTGGCAACTTTAATAGACAGAAGTGTCAATTCGCCAAAATTGAAATTTTTCAGCATAATTTTTTTTCGAAAACTGGCACCATGATCTCCTGGCCTTTTAATGATTAAGTCCTCGGTAGCTCCATACGAATCACTGTTGTTGAGATAAATTTTTAACAAGTTTAAAGCACGTGCCTCAGTACTCAAGTGATGAACCAAAGTGCCAATTTGGTAAAATTGTACTTTTGAAACATAAAAATCTTCGAAATCTGGCGCACTGATCTACATGCCATTTAATGCTTAAGTTCCCGGTGGCCCCTTAAGAATCACTCTACTCATCGAGATAACCTACCAAGGAGTTCGATGCACGTGATTCTGTACATTGACTGATAGACAGATGTGCCAATTTGGCAAAATTGTACTTTTGAAACATATTATTCTTCAAAAGCTGTCAAAAGGAACTCCTCCAGATTTCATGAATTTAGGCTCGGAGGCCCATTCGCTTGGCTAAAGAAGTGATTGTCTTCAAACACTATGAAGTGTGCTAACATGTTCTATCTCAACTTTCAACAAAATCATTGTATCAGAGACAAAGTTCGTGTCCACTTAGCACTACAATAGCTCTATGTTCTTTCAAAAATTCAAGTTCACTCTTGTTCTCCTTCGAGAATTAGCATGCAGCACAGTTTGAGGAGCAACGCGGAGCATGCCCGAGTATACTTCTCTGAATGTCTTTCTGATTTTGCTGAAATTTTGGCCCCTCTTAGCACTGATACCCCACAATGTTGGACGGAAAGTTCAAATACTCCAGCGTTGGCATTGAAAAGTTATTCTACAGCATAGTCTGTAGATACGTGCAATTTTTACTCCTCAAGAAGGGATTCTATTTGACTGGTGATTGCGGCGCCGTAATGTCCCATTGTGATTCTACGGCCGATGAGAAAATTGAAGTCTCAACTTCTCTTTCAAGTTGAATAACCTATCAGCAAGGTTCATTCTATGCTCGAAATTATCTTAGCCACAAGTCTTCTGCTGCATCCAAAACAAAGTCCATACGTAGCCCTTCAAGTGCACACTGCTGAACCACAAGCACGATTTGCCCAGAATCAGTCCTGTCGAAATAGTTCTCGTGGTAGTCTTAGGATATGTGGCATTCCAAAGTTCTGGAATGTCACTCAATTGACTTGAAAGTATGGCTCGTCATAGCCCCACTATGGTTCAATGATATCCTGAATCTTGAAGTCTCAATTATTCGCCGTTCTCGAAATAATCATCAATGAAGTTTTACTATATGCAACTTACAGAGTTGGGAACTGAAATTTCGGAAACCTCAAATCTTGGAAATTAAAGGACATTAAACTCTCAGCTTCATCAATCACAGTTTAAATCTCTCCGTTCCAAACGACATTAGCTCAGAACTTCTGGTTGTTGAGAAAATTGTCAACAAACTTGACACTGATTGCTAGTTTGATAGGCAGATACGTCAATTTGGCAAAATTGAAATTTTTGAGCATAATTTTTTTCGAAAACTAGCACCATGTTCTACAGGCCATTTAATGCTTAACTCCTCGGTAGCCCAATACGAATCAATGTGGTTGTTTAGATAAATTGTCAACAAGTTCGAAGCACGTGCCCCAGCACTTAAGTGATGAACCAATGTGTCAATTTGGCAAATTTGTGCTTTTGAAACAAGAAATTCTTCAAAAGCCGTCAAATCGATTCCCTTGAAGTTTCCAGTGTTGGGCCTCGGAGGCCCTTTCTAAAATATGTCGTTAATAGAGATAATCTGCTGCATGATGTCAAATATGTGTGCTCACATTCAATCACAACTTGCCATGAGAGCATTGAATCAGCCCTAAGTTTTGTCTCCAGCTAGCTCTAATATTGCACTGTTCTCATTCGGAAATTCTTAGTTCTCAGGACTATGGTTAATTATGGTCGACAACATTGTTTGAAATATTGATCAGGGTATGCTCGAATACAACTGACTGAATATTGGTTAAAACTGCTTGAAACTGTGGTCCCATCTAGCCCTGACTTCCCAAAATGCTAAATTAGATGCTGCAACACTCAACTCTTCGGAATAAAAAAAATATACAGACAGCATGGTCTGTGCGCACGCCTTAATTTAGTTTCTGAAGAAGCTATTCAACGGTGCAGTAATCGTGGCTCCCCGTTGTTCCAGGATGGCTCTCTATTTAATTGGAACATTGAAGCCTCAAACAAAGATATGGTAGAGACAATCTGTATGCTAGTTCTCTTACATTCTGATCATTATCTTAATAGCATGTGTCCTACTACGTCCAAAACTATGGCCCTGGCTCGCCCTACTATTATTCAATTCTCAGGCGCAAGCTTGTCTTCTTCAGAATCAGTCCTTTCGAAATAATGGTCGTGGTAGTCTCCATGTATGTACCATTCCAATACGCCAAAAAGTTGCTCAATTTTTGAAAGTATGGTTCATCATAGTCTCGCTATGTCAATATGATATCCCAAAATTTTAGCTTTTAATGGCTCACGGTTCCTGCAATAATCTTGAAGGAAGTCTTGCATCAATTCTAAAGTATTTGGACAGACAAATATTTTGAAATTTTATAAGTTAGAATTTCAAACCTGTAATGCTTGCAGGCCTTCACTTGCATTTTGAGAGCCTTCATTTCGAATGGCACCTTCTCAAAGTTTATGGCTGTTGAGAAAATTGGAGTGTGTCACTTGTTGCAACTTTAATAGGCAGAAGTGTCAATTCGCCAAAATTGAAATTTAGCGCATAGTTTAAACCTCCAACTATCATCATCTTCCATTGAAGATATCTCATTTCAATGCTCGCTTCCATGAAGCTTCTATTAGGGCAGAAAGTCTTTGCGGAGAAGGTACTTATCTTCAGATTTGAGCAAGTTTGACAATAATGAACTCTTAAAATAGCTTCCTGAAAACACTATGACTGGATTACATATTGGATGAACTTAAATTTTCATCCGAACACCATTGATTACTGAGTCAAGAAGAGGTGAGTACTCTAACAATTCTTAAGTCATTAGTTTGTCTAGAACCTATGCTTTTTGCATATTTTTGTTTCCCCAAAATAATATCAAAAATATATATATTTAGTTTGAATCTCAAGAAAATTCATAGAATATACAACTTCTATATATAAACTAGAGGAGAATCGAAAGGAAAATTTAACTCAATACACGGCTTGCCATATAGTGTTTCTGAATAAGAAACTTAAGATTAAGATTAAGAAATGTAGATCATCAAAATTGCAAATGATCTGGAGAAGGGTGTGCGCACATCCATTCAGTTCCATAAATTAGGAGTCTGGCATAAAATATTTACCAAAATACGAATTTAAAAACGAAGGAGAGCTTGAATTCGGACCATCAAGGCCCATTCATATAGGAACAACCCATTGACCCATTATCATTGGTAGATCATTCTTCTCATCTCTAATCGTTTCTGTCTTTCAATATTCTTAAGATAAACAAGAACAAGTTGATGATGTCCAAGTACAACTTCAATGTGCTCACGATTTCGTCATCTAAGTGTGCACTTTTCATAATGATTTGAGTGTCAATGACAATGTACACCGAGAAGATCAAGGCCCCTCCGTACGAGTAAACCTTTTCGACAAGTCCACCAAATGGCAAGAACAACAGCACAAGGCTCATGCTGAAAAGGAAAAACAAAGCCATTCCCAAGACTCCCTGCCAATCAGTGAAATCATACTTCGACTGGAATGCGAATAAAGTCAAACCTACAAAAACAATTGTCGTGAGTAGGACAGCCTCGATTACCAAGTCAGACTCGACAAGAGAGCAACTCAATCCAATTCCATAAGCCTCGCATAAAGTGAAGCCTGCAAGCATGAATAAGTTGGTAGGGTACTGACGAGCTTTCCATTGAGTGGCAAACGCAAAGCCAAGGGTGCCTACCAACGAAACAAAGAACAACCACATGTTGTTCAAGCACCATTCCTGGACGCCGGTGTTGACCCTAATCAAATAGCCAGCTAGCAATGTTGTAGCCAATTGTACTGTGAGAAGCGAATAAACCTTTCTGATAAAGAGCTGTCTCACTGGCAATTCACACAGCGACACATTGACGGAGTATTTGAAGTCGTCCGGAACATTGTCACCGGCAGTTCTTTCTGGTTCTTCGCCAAGAGGCTGATACGCTGGTGGGGAAGACATTATTGCTATAGGGATACGTTCCTTAGTTTTGGAGCTGATACGCTGGGAAAACTGGGTGCTGCGTAGTAAGAGAAACTGAAGTCGCTGCTGTTTGAATTTGCTGCGATTGGTTTAGTTTTAGCCGGTGCTCGTTAACAGTGCTGGTAAAGAAGCTGTTCTGGATTCTTCAGAATTCTTCTGCTTTTTAGTTGCCCCTTATAGAAAATCCGGAGGCGGGCACGTGTTCTCTAGTCATGCCTTGACTTTGGTGGGGTGATAGACATGGATTAATTCATGTCTGGCAACGGTGCCACCCTAGCATATATACACCGCTAGAAAGACGCGATGCTGGTCAACTTAGCAAAGCAAAACTCCTGGCTCCTTATTTTTGAAATTTAGGTATTTCTCCCCAAAACTGATCATTTTCGGTTGAAGTAAATCCTCCTACGACTTCTACACTGATTCTCATATTCTTCTATAATTCTATAATAAACCTAAATGAGTGCCTTTTGGCATTTGGACTTGTTTGAACATGCTGTTGCCTGAGAACTGTAATAAGTTCTTCTGTGTTGGATTTGTGTTGCAGAGTAGTAATGTTTAGTGCTGCTGTAGCGTGTTAAATAACACACACCACAGACGCCGCTAGTCTTAAGCCTCGTTGCTAAATCTCCGACGGAACTTCATCTTGAACTTCCCATAATCGACATTGCTCTTGAAAGTATCCATTATTGAGCCAATTGAGGAGCCACGACTCAGTGTGCGAGGTCTACCAATTGGAATGTCTGATGAACTGGAGGAATCTAGAGTACACAACTGGGGGACCAATATACACAGCTCAATAGCGATATCATTCTCTGTCTCTGTCTCGAACATCTCAGCCAGAATGTCGCTCAGTGTTTCGCCGTCTACAATTTCCAGGGGTACGTCATGGGCACCTTGTCCCTTGACAAAACGGACAAACTCGTGGTATAAATTCACCAAGATATCCTCGTAGATGAATTTCTTTGCACGAAGAAGCAATTCGACCTGTGGACACTGTTGTGCTGTGAGTTGTCGTTTCAACGCATAAGGTAAGTTGATTTCGCTTGTGGAGTCCTGACTGAAGTATTTGTTATAAAATGCGTTCCAGACGATTGGACACTGTTCGCCATCTCTGGATAAATATTCGTTCAACTCTAGAATGAACTCTAGGTTCTCCACGCAATGTATTCTGTAGAGAAAGGCTAGGAATTGGGGTCGTGAGTAAGGAGATTCGACATTTCCAGCGACGATGCTATCTAGGGTGGGAACTGTCATGGCAATGATAGAGGAGGATAGTTTGGGATTGGGATATGGGTGTACTGGACAGATCAGATACTATAGACAGTTGGATGTGATGGATAAGCTTTGAATGAATTGGTAAAGTAGTACTGTCCGGATAAGTTGGGAACAAGGCAAGCTTTGAAAAAGTTGAAAAGGTTGACTAATTCGTCACGTTGGGTTTGTTGATCTTGGGGTATCTCCTCGAACGTGTTGCTGAGGGTACTCTGGAACAGGGATTGTTCGTTCAGCTCAATTGATTGACGTGAAAGGATCTCAAAGAAATTCAAAGTAGACCTGATGGTAGTGAAAAGCTCGTTATCAGTTGCGTGCTCCTTATCTTGTTATATACAACTAGCGACAGCCTCCAGTGGACAATTCTCGGTTCAATTGCTCCTAAGATGGCTGTTGTAACAACCTTGTCAAATGCTCTCACAATAACTGGTCAATTCTCTAAGAAACTCAATTGGTGTGTATCTTCACTAACTTCTATCGCACTGGTGTAATTCAGTTCGATTTTCTAGAATTCCCCTCCTCTTTATACTTTCGCATTGGGGCTCAAAAATATGTATGACCTCGTTATGCGTAACCGGTTAAACAAACCGTTGGCCGTTGGACAGCTGAAACAAACCGTTATGTAGGCACTCCTGGTGAGATCTCGATCCCCACGGTGCAAAATCCTCCTACTGTGGTGCGTTGTTGTAACTTGTTGTTGTGACTCGTTGTGGTGTTGAGTTGGGCTGTGGTGTTGATGTAGCTGTGCTGTGCCATTGGTGTGCTGCGTGAGCTGTGTGAGCTGTTCGGGGGGACGCACCAGCCACACTTGAGAGATAAGAAGAACGTGACCGGCTGGCCGCTTCCATATTTCTATTCGAATATCTGGCTCACTGGCTCCTACTGTCTGTATTGGATAAGAACCCCTGAAGCTTAGGATCCCAAAATGGACTCGTTCTTCAAGAGGGGAAACACCTGTGATAAGAACTTCGAGGGGTGGTTTAGGTGTGGGCATGAAAAATTAGAGGAGAAGCAGAACTACCGGCGACTTAAAGTTGGACTGTGATGACCACGTTCAAGGCAACAATGGCTACGATTACCCCGATAGATATGACTACTGTGACTGCTTCTAAGCGCTGGTGTTTACCTGTGAGTTGAGCTATTTCCGTGTTTTTTCATTAGTCCGCCAATAATTGCTCCCCTTGGATGATGATTGTTCTATTGGTCGTGGGTTTGTGCTAGGTGGAAGCTGAGAACTGCAAGAACTCGTAACCTGCTGGGTGCCAGATAGCATCAGTCGGTGCTAAATAAGTCCGTTCACACAGTTGGTTCAGCTGGGGTAGTTGCTTCAAAGGGTTGTTTCAGTAGTCACTTTCCAGCGAAAATCACTAGACAAGTATGGCTTGGTTGATTTGGCGATTCGCCGAGGCTCGTAACCTGACACAGTGTCGGCCAGTTGTGATAGTTGAACCACAACTGTGAATGTATCGACACTGACGAAGAAGCAAAGCTAGTCGCCGGATACACCGGCACAAGCAGAGCCTTTGTGGGACATTGTCAAATTTAGAAAGCAAGGAACAACCGTGAAGCCTGTAAATTTAAAGTACTTAGTCCACTTCGGCAAAAGTTGCTGCCTACTCGCCTAGAGCTTTCTCCGCTGCGCATACGGGAGACTTGAGCATTATCTGTGTAAAACCCCAAAACTGGTATGGAAAGTGCTGGCGTAGTGCTTTGACACCACCAGCTTTGTCAAACAGGGTGTGAAGGGTGTCACCCTTGTTCCAGCTAGATATTTTGGCCATTCTAATTCTTGACACCCCTTGGTTTGGAGAAATCATGAATTGGATTCCTTGAGATTGCGTTGTTTTGAGAATGTCAAACCAGGTGAACCCCATATTTTTTTCATAGCATTGAATTATACTTTGGTTCGAACTGCTTTCCCCAGATTCTATTGGTTTGCTGCCTATGGTTTCGAAGGAGCACTAATATTAGTGATTGTTTCCTGTATCGAATGGAAAGTGTCTACCCTGTTTAACTTCCTTACCAATTTTAGATTTCTACTTTGCTTGCGTTAAATGGGTATAAGTGATAGACTAGTGTTTCATCCTTGTGAGTGATTAAAGCTGGTAAGAGAGAAGCTATTAATATGCCCTTAGCACGGGCACCATTCAGTCCTTTCGAAAACTCAGGCCTTGGACCAGAAATCTAGATTTTTTTTTCAAAAGTACCGTCTCAATTAGCATATCAAATGGATGTTACGTTTATCTGCACTCATGTTTCCTTTATTTGACACTTAATTTTGTACTTTGAGAGTGAAGTGGTACTAATCATGCTGGGGTCGGAGTCCTGTTTCACATTTGCAGCTAATGCCAAGTTCACTGGCTATTAAGGGCCATTCAGCTTACAGTGCCCATTGCCCACACTACAGGTAATTAGCTACCATGAATTAGACCTTCTCTCATAGCTAATTTACATCTAAACTCGTAACCCAGTAATCTCCTTGGTTCCATGGCCCAACTTCTTGTAGGTACTATTGCGTTGGCTGCAAATTCGCACTTGCACTCAAGTGCACAATTTTCCATTGCAGCACCCCAATTAGGCAATACACCTGAAGCAGAGCCCACACAACCTTACTTAATTGCAATCATAGAGCCCCCTTATGACTATATAATCTCTTGATTTGCCCATATTCCATCTGAGAAAAGGAAACCAAACTATCCAGAAGATAAATTATCAAGAAAACAAAGCCATGTCATCAGTTGTATTAGACCTGACAAACCCTCAGGATATTATTCTTAACTTTACTATACCAAGTTACCCCGAAGTAATGCTGATTCCCTTTGGTTCGCTCGATCAATACGCCTTAGAAACTATGCAGCGTGCTATTGTCCAGGGTGTTTCTATTGGCCTGTGTGGTGCATTATTTTTGATCTTGCTCATCACCAATGCCCATAAGAAGAAGACCCCTGCCTTTTTCCTCAACACTTCGGTCTTGTTCATAGCAATCATTCGAGCTGGTATTTACATCAACTATTTGATGGGACCATTGGACACTTTGTCGTTTGCGTTTACTGGCATTGTAATGCTGCTGGACTATAGACTGGTCCAGGTGGTGACTGCTGCTGACTCGATCTACGTCTTGTTTATTTTACTCGTGGAAATGCTGATGACTTACCAAATCTACGTGGTATTCAAGTCGCCCGAAGTGCGTCGATTGGGAATCACAGTGACAGTGATATCTGCTCTGTTTGCAGTCTGTGTTGTTGGACTATATATGTTCATTGCAGTTCATGATAATTCAACCTTCTACGATCTTGCACACACCGGGGAAGTTGAAATTGACACCAGAGTACAGTGGATATCGAATTTAGGCCCCATCTTCCTTTTCGCTCTGGTTAACTTGCTCAACTTCTTCTTGCTAGTTAAGTTGATCTTTGCAATCAGAACAAGAAGGTTCTTGGGTTTGAAGCAATTCGATTCTCTCCATATCTTGGTCATTGCGTCGACCCAGACAATGATAATCCCATCAATAATCGCCTTGGTTAACTATGGAGTAGACTACTTGCAGACTCCAGCTATGTTTCAAATGCAAGTGTTGCTTGTGGTGCTCTCCCTCCCATTGTCTTCAGTCTGGGCACAAGCTGCTAATAATTCTCCGATGTTGCCATCTACAATGTTTTCATTTTTGAACAGGACCTCTTCAAGGAGCTCCAACGAAGATACAAGTACCTTGGTTAGTAATGCTTATCTGTTGTTTCCACACAAGTTGTCTCGTCCTTCAACTGCCGAAACCAGAGTCCAGGAGGAGCAAAAGTTTGGTCCAGTTCTCTACGACCGTAACACAACTTTTATCGGTGTCAAAGCTCCAAGCAGTGGCAGTGTTACTATGATGCCTGGGCTCGAAGCTATCTTGAACGATACCAATTCCAGCATATCTTGCGATGATGAAGTGAAAACCGGATTCATTTCTGTGACACAGCACCATGTGAATCGCTAGGAAGCATTTTTAGATAAATTGTAAAGTAAGAAGGAAAGCATTGAGCTCAATGCTCAGTATTAATCAGTTTGAATCAAGTTTTGACAACAAGTGCATTAGTAAAATCAAGACTTCTGGCAAAATCGGTCTCCATCAGTGCTGTTAGTATTTTCATCATGGATGCACGCACCATTTTACGCTCAAGAAACACTAATACTAAGATAATTTTTATACTTTTCTCGAGCAAGCATGTCTCTACTTTCTGTGAAGTTGCATGAGTCCCATGTCTAACTATTAAAAGTATAACATTTTACCCTATTGATACTCACAACTCCAAGCAAACAGAATCAAAAATGAATGCATATAAAAAAAAGGGGCCAGACCCTAGTATGATTAAGGTTTGGCCGAACAATCGCGCCTCCACTTGAATAAGTCTGAACATTTGGGACAGAAGGGGCCAAAGCTATCGCAATGCCCAGCTAGCGATGCCAGAATAAGACAGATATGGTGAACTCAAATATTATCAAGGAATCCAATAATATTCCAGATTTGAAATTAACTGTATCGACGACTTAAGGGTATCTTCACTCTTCACCGATTAGTTTCTTCATATCCATGTTAGCATTAATTTTATGACTAGTAAATTTGTTGAATTCAATTTTGAAACCCACGAGTTGAATTGTGAACGACTATACCTTAGACAATTCCTCAGGACCTAATATTTGCCTGTTTCCATAGTTGTAGAGCGTCGACTTGGTACAACACATCAAACAAGCATAAAAATACTGCCTCATGTCGCTTCAGTTGGCAGAATACCCTATTGAATTAGTGGAGAAGATCATCGATTTATTACCCCTCGAGGATATTGGATGTTTGACAGACGTAATAGACTATGCTTTTCAGAAATACTACTCAGATGTGCTTATTTTGCTGGGAGATCGACCTAAATACCAATATATTGACGAAGTGGATGAAATATCCTTCGGGCATTTAAGTGATACTAATCAAATGACAAAGTTTGACAGAGTTGAGTACTTTGCAGAATTTATAAAGTTGAATGGCGGTCGCTATATTCCAAGAAATCTCTCGTTTGAAAGTCCTCATGATTTCTTGAAGTTTGGGAAGCAGTTTCCTGATTTGTTGACTGAAGCTTTGCAAACGCTGATACTGTTTGAAAAACATAGGGTGTTTGAGGAAATGAATCAAACGCAATACAGATATACTTCTTTGAGCTACGGTTATTGTGATGATTTGGTATCTCCCGCCATTTATACTTTGACGGACTTGACAATTATGTGTGCAATAGTTGACGATTTCTACGAATACTTCTCTAAGTTTAAAAACTTGGAAAGCTTGAAATGTGGACTCATGTTTTGCGAAAGAACGGCGGTTCAAGCATTGGACTTCATTCCGAAAATGCTAAAGGCACTTTTTATTGAAGATCCAAGCTACTTACCCCGTCAATTTAAATTAGAATTGCCAAATTTAGAGAGTTTGGAGTTGAAAAATGTACATGAACATGGAACTTTTGATTTTTCCAATTTAGCAAATTTGAAGCGCTTCGGGATTTCTGGGTATGGTATTAAGAGCTTGGAAGAGCTCAATTTACCTCCAAACTTAAGACAATTATATTGTGGAACAAATCCTTACTTAAAAGACGTTGCTTCAGTTAGGTATTTGACGAATTTACGGGACTTGAGCTTCACCTGCTGGAATAGTAGTATAGAGCGATTTGAATTCCCAAAAAAATTGAATTGCCTATCGATTATTTACATATATGATCATGAAGGAGATATTCCATATGATGCATGGCAGGATACAATGATTCAACAGCTTAGAAAAGAGAATTTCAACTTGCCAATAAGTTTACGGGACTTGACTATAAAGGCAGAGTATAGACGAACAGGGCATTCAATTCCAAAGATTGAATTGCCAGAGTCACTTCATAATCTCACTATTGAAGACTTGGTAGTCCTCGACTTTCGAGGCTGGAGATTTCCTAGTTCCATCTGGAACATAAAGTTCTCCCGCTGCAAAATAGACCTGGTAGATGGAGTGGAATGGCCCTACAATTTGACGAGTTTAGACTTGCATGGAAATTCTTTCTCAAATATAGGTGGCTTGCAATACCTAAAGTTTTTGAAGTACCTACACTTGCAAGAGAACAAAATTGCCAATATTGGAAACTTGCCAAGCTGTTTGGAGTACCTTGATTTGTCAAATAATTGCTTGAAAAGTTTCGATGGCTCTCAAATTACAGGCTTGAGAGATTTGATATTGGATAACAACTCTTTTGAAGGTATCCTAAGTGGTAAAATATTGAACTTACCTGACAGTTTACAAGTTCTTAAAATATCTCATAACAAATTGACAAAAGTGGACAATTGCTTCAAATTTCCAACAGCTTTGAAGACCCTTTGTTGTGACGTAAACCATTTTGGACATCTGCTGCCTTTCTGTAATACTGGTCCAACATCCCTTTGGTTGTTGTCGTTGGAAATGTTCCAATCTGATAGATGTATGTCCATTGAAGCTGAAAATGATATTCCAAAATTATACGACGCCAGTATCACGTTTGAACTATGCTCGAATCTCTCCCTGGTATCCCTTACATGTATACCACTTAATACAATTGACTGGGACCTATACCCTGAAACATTGACTAACTTCAAAGCTAGTTGCTGTGGAATACAAGAGTTAAAAGGAAACTTGAGAAGGTTATTCAAATTGTACACTTTGGATTTACATGACAATCTGTTGACTGGGTGGATTGGAAGGAATATTCTAATAATACCGGATTCTTTAGGTATTCTCTCACTCTGTGACAATGGACTCACAAAGATAGTTGGTATTAAAACTGGGACAAACCCAAGGCTTGAGTTAGATATTTGTGGAAATGAGAGCTTGGACGCGGAATCCATCGCAACATTAGGGCGAGATTTACTGTCAGACTCCACTTACACCTACTTTATTTACTATGAATTCCCACTAGTCTATATGGACAAAAGGATGGACAACTTGTTAAAGCTCCTCGAAAACGAATCTTTAATCCGTGAGTACATACCTCAATTCTATTTGCACCCAGATGAAGACCCTGATTGGGATGTTGGCAGTTTAATAGGTCTAGCGGAAGGATCATTCATATTGGACTAGTTCAATGATAACTCTAGTTGAATCAGTGGAGAACGTAAATATTTTGGGGTATTGAAGAATGCCAGTCTCTAGCATCACTTTTTATTCACGTACAAAAATGCTTTACGTGATAATTGTCTATTTTCCCCAGTTTAGAAATTATGAGCAAAAGAAAATAGAGTCCAAGTAGCTTCAATAGAGCTTAAGAATGTACAATACCCATTATTTCTATGGCAGGAGTATGCCAGTAAATCAATTTTGAATATTAAAATCTACCATCCAAATACGTCATTCGTCCTCTTATTTGGAGGTGGGCAACAAGATGTGGTCGTACCAAAGTGGTGAGAAAAGCTCCATATTGTTGCTGAACGATTCGCAGACTCTGCTGTTGAGTCACCAAGGGCAATTGCACCTAATTAATTGGATACTCCAAAACTCAAGCATATTATGGGGTATTGCACTTTTGAATCTCATTCTCAATACAAGGGCTAAGAACAAGTAAAGACAAATACTTGAAGTTATCGATTTCTGTAACTTTTTGATCTACATTTGTTACTTACAGAATAGGCAATTTTTCTGCGGCCATTCTCGATTAGTTCATACATTGAAGTCTATGAAAAAAAATGTGAAGTCTTCAAACAAGGGCCAACCTTAGGCAAGAATAATTAGATGTCAACAGAGACATCCGCATTCCATTATTTGATTAATTTTTGAGGATCTGATGCTCTTTCACACTCTCTATCTACGATCCCAAAAGTGAGAAGGGCCTACCAACGAAACGAGGGCAGCACCTTCGAATGGAAAAGATGCCTTCATTTCAATCCTTATCAATCCACCGTTTATTTTACTACCAATTCTAAACTATTGAATACAATTGGAATCAATTGTTTGAAAGTTCAGTGCCCAGTGTTCCAATTCCATTCGCAACCTTGAGGAGGACTGAATATTGAAGCACAATTAATCTCAAATTATCTCAAATGATGTAAAAGCAATCGCTACTAAACCTCGATTGGATCGATAAAGCACTACCCTCTTGCTCGTTACAATTTGTTGGGTTTTGATTCATTTATGTACAAGCAGACGTGATTTTGAACAATTTTAATCACAATGGAAGTGAGCCAGTTAATCAAGGTCGACAATTGCAATGCTTTGACTCTCATCGGGAAACAAATTTGATACACATCCTAAATTTGGTTATGCTTTGCGTGTACGCCAAATCATGTTCACGACAGCAGTTGCTTCCCCATTATATAATCTCGTCAATTGACCTCCGTGTGTTCAATTCTCATGATCGCAGAGGTGAAAAGAAGACAAAGCATATGAATTCCTAAGACTACGCACCAATCGAGCGATTTGCTAAACTACATAACACCCTTGAACAGGCTGTGAAGATTCAAGCTCCGTCGGTCTCTCCTGAGAATGAACAGTAACATGATAGCCTTGTGCATTATCATATTCTCACAAAAGGTCTCCCGCTTTTCCATTATCAACAGTACAATCTATCCTCAAATGATTTAAACGCATGGTCAATCACACCATTCAAATTGTAACTCATATCGCTTTGCACGATCTTATACTTGATCAGATTATATTATACTTTGTACATTGTCTCTATTTACATCATTAGGCAACTACATTACGCGACTACAGGCACGCCTGCGGCTGGGTTAGCCTCTTCTGTCGCATCTGCGGCCTCTGCTTCTCTCAAATTCTTGAATTCTTCAACAGCTCTCTCCCTCAATTCATCCAATAAGACACTCTGATCTCTAGGATTAAACGCAGGCAAGGCTTCGTGCTCAACCAAATCATTTCTCCAATGCTCGTCAGCTCCCTTCCTCCACAAACTTTCCCAGTGCAATTTGGTGCTCTCCAATTCGAATTCATCTACGACATGGGCCAAATCAGCAACAGCTTCTTGTGAATACGTTGGTCTATATTGACCTGAGAACCAAGTATTACCATCGTCGTTTTTTCTTCTCATAGCCTTTGCTTGGTCCAGTTGCCACACATCTCTGACTCGTCTCAACCTAACGAGGCCCTCATAAGCTGCAGTGGCATACTCGTAATTATCGAATGTGGCTACGCACATTATACGCCATAAATCGTTTCTTCTGGCCGGTTTCCTATTCTCCCAGTTTGGACGTGGAAACTGCTCGTCAATCTGTGTTTGATGGTAGCCAGGAACTTGTGAGTATATGACCTGTCCTGTGAACAAGTTCTTGAAAAGGAACACTTGTGGACCGAATTGTAATGCTGCAAGCTCCGATGCTGTTTTCTTTCCCTCAGCTATGCGTGCTCCGAGGACCTTACGGGCCTTGAGCTGTTCAAGAAGATGCTTGCGCATCTTCTTCTCGGCTCTTAATTTCATTACCATCTTGTGAAGTCGTCGTACTGAATACCGTTAAGAATTGGTTGAAAAGTTTTTTTGATGAATTCTTACCAAAGTCACGTGTTCAGCTCAAGATATAATCAAGTTCAAGCAGGAATAGTAGAGATTGTGACCTGATGAAGAATATGAGAAGACAAGCTACAGATATTACGTGAAGCTGGTGAACTCAGGTTCTGCCTTATAAAGTTCGAAAGCTCTTGGGTATTTTGAGAGCTGATTGAAAATGCATTTCAGCATTCTAGCTCGATGGGTGCATCGCCGCTTCTGAGAACAGTAGAGAGAAAGCAACAGGCACGAACTGCGAAGAACCAAAAACTTATATCAGAAACGTCTCTTGGTTAACTGTGTGAACTAACATGAGCTCATCATTCAACCGTAGTTGTCTTGCAGACGTCCAAAAAAATACTGCCGGTCCCAGGAATCGAACTTGGGTTACTTCCACCACAAAGAAGTGTACTGACCACTATACTAGACCGGCTTTTCTTGTGTAAGTGTATAGACGTGGTTACACAACTCGTCATGTAGATTGTGCTAAACAAGCCAATAACAGCTCAATGTATTAGACGTTTCAAGCCAAAACGCATCAGGGTCCAATAATGTCCCCTATTTGTTTGATTTATTCGTAATAATGCAAATTATTTATATGGTGCAAGTCTATTTCAATTTTTTATTACAATGCAAACGATTATTCATGGAGTCTTGCCTAACTTATAAAGAATCCCTACGGAACGTTCACCTTTTTCTCATAAAAGTATAACCAGTGTTCCACACAAGCTCAATCTCAGTAGTTTTTCTATCCCATCCAAGCTCAGTTTCGAACGCGGAGATGAAATCTTCCAAGAATTCGGCTCTCTTGCCAGTTGCTTTATCGTAACTGTGCAAGCCACTGGCAGTTCCAATGTAGTCCAAGTACACCGAAAGTTTAATGTTTGTCTTCTTCATGTCAAGATCTTCACTTGAAACTGTCTTTCCGGCGATTGTTGGCTCGAAAACGTTAATCTTTACATCCTTGTAAAGTTCATCTGGGATGTGCTTGTTCGTTTCTGCACAGTATTTTCTCAAAATATCTCTTCCTGGTTGTTCCCAGTATGGTCCCATTCTATCTGGATCTTCATAGACAAATTTTTCGTAGAAATCCAGTGCCTTCTGAAGGATCTCCTTCTTGTTTCTTCCAGCACCTGTATAGTTCGTAATGACTGGATCTACGTAGAAGAAGTAAGCAAGAACTCCTCCTGGCAGTAATAATTCAGCAGCCGATTTAAAAAACAGGTCATAATCATGAAACCAGTGTATGCATTGAGCAGCAGTGATCAAATTCACCGACCCATTTTCAATTTCTCGAGGTTCTTGATAAAGAAAGTCTTCAACAGCTCCTGCCTTAAATTTGATTCTATCTGAATCAACACCCAACTCAGCACATCTTTCCTTAATGAGTGAATTCGCTGTAGAGACCATTACAGGAGACAAGTCAAGCCCGATAACCTCTTGAGATAAGTTAAGCAAAGGATATGTAGCAACCCCAGTGCCACAACCTAAATCAATGGATCTCGTGAGCAAGCCAGGATTTCCAATGTATTTACTCAAGACCAGATAGAAGCTTGGTGGGTAGTGGGGTCTAAAGGAGTTATAGTTGAGCGCTTTGAATGTTGTACTGGAAAATGTTGACATGTTTGTTATTCAATTGCAGATGAGAGCTGTGGAGCTGCATGGGGATTTGTTCTTCTTATATAAATTCGACTCCGACGCCGGATCGTGCGCTACCATAAGTGGCGAACAATTATAAAGTTTTGTAAAATTACCCACTCTGCCTTACACACCTATTTCAGGCCGAAGCTGGAGCCGAGTGCCGTTCACTGAAGTAATTGGAACACTTGTGGTCTGGTTTACTGAAGTAAACCATGAAGTTTTAGCTAAGTATTGGATGTGAAACTTTTGAGTGCAACTTAACGTATTTTTGGGGGCAGAAATTTTGCACCCAAACGCTGCCAAGTGATTTGTAACAGGAACAATATTTTGGATGGACACTGATTGGCATGCGTACCGAGCCACTCTGTGTACTCTTGGAACTATCGTTTAGGGAGTTACCATTTGACTTCTGAATGCTCAGCTTCAATGCGAATTACTCTAGCTAGTAGTGAGATTAAACGTGAATTTGCTTTATTCGGAAGTGTTAACGTTTACCTTCTGTTACATGTAAACTGCATTGAATTGAACAGATAAACCACGAAGTAGAATCTCAATCTAAATGTTTATTGTAAATAAGAAGTATAGCATACTCAAGGGACATTTGAACACGCAAATCGTTCACGGCTGAACTTGTAGGAAACAACTGGTTAGATATGCTGAACGCCTCTGATGTTCATTCGAGCTGAAAACATAGCTGCAATGTGCACATTGAGAAAGTCGAATGCTCCTTAGCCCAGCCCAAATGAACCCAATGCGGCAAAACGAGAAATTGTTCCCATCTGATTCGAGAGAGTTACAAATCAGTTGACAAAGGGCTTCCTACAGCACGTTCTTGACGAACGGTGTTTATCAAATCTGCAAATACTCATTTTGTATATTCGATCCAGAAGAATCACCAGAATTAGCTCTGAATCACATTTCAAATATTTGGTTGGAACACCATCATTCCTATTACTTCCGGTTGCGGCCATATCTAGTAGAAAGCACCGTTTCCCGTCCGATCAACTGTAGTTAAGCTACTAAGAGCGAGACCGAGTAGTGTAGTGGGAGACCATACGCGAAATTCTCGTGCTGCAATCTTTTTTGCTATAGCAGGAAGGGTAAGAGAAGAAATCTAAGCTATCCTGGAGTTCTCTTTTTCCTTTGCGAGCATTGGATTGGTGGTCTAGACCCTGACTGCCCATTTGAATTGTCCAAAGAACGATTTACGAAGCACGAAGAACCCATGTACAAGTCATGTGCGGCTGATTTGCATCACGTGCAGAAGAAACGCGGTATCTTGAAATCGAAACGCCAGCCAATTGATTCCATTCAGCTTCAAAGTAATGTCCTTTACAAGCTATGCCACGTATATAGTGGCGCTTTCCGGTCTATCTGCCGGTGTCTACTTGTACATATATGCACCAGATGTGATACAGCGGTACTCCGGGAAACGCAATCACATAGCAGCTTCGAGATTCAATGAAGAGGTCTCATTGATGCATAGAGAGCTTTCGGAACTAATTCAATTACGTTTTGAAGAAGTGCCGGAAGATATCAAACAGACCTCGGACTTCAGAAAGATCTTCGATTTGGATTCTGGCAATAACCGTTTTGTCGGTGTTATCTTCAGTGGGTGTATTCTGCTTAGTGTGTTGCTAATATTCCTAATGATGTGTGAGATAGGCGATATCTTGTTTAAAGAAGAAGACAGGTTGAGTTTGTTCTGGTTGACTATTCACTCACTTATGCTTTTGCTAACTTTGGTACAACCATTTTTGATTTCAAGTTTGCTTGTGAATCAAGACGTAATCCCAAGAACACAGAAACGTCGACTCTTTGCTACTCTAAGCATTTTCTTCGCTTGGCTTTTTCTTCTTCACAAATGTGGTAAGTTGACCCAATCGTTTCTGCAACAAATGAGCAGGTCCTTTGTCGAAAATAAAATCAATGAAATTTCGATGGCTGGGATCACGGTTTTGGCTATTTTATCAGGAATCGGTTCAACTCTGACACCTTACAGGGTTTACGGATTGGATGCTAGGTTAGAGAGAGCCATTTCCAAGTGGAGTGCTTCTCCCAAAAAGAATCGGGATTTGGTAACTATCACCGATATAAACAATCTCATTCAGTCTTACAATAGCACATCCACGTTGCTCAGTAAACGAAAGGTTGAATTGAACAGATTGTCGGTAGAGACGGGTGGAACTGCCTACAACAGTGCTGACGGAAACGAAAAAGTATCGCACAAGAGACCTCCTAAGCTAGGAGAAATTATACATAAGGTACTGTCATTTGCATCCATTTCAAGCCTAGTTTCTGGTTCAGGGGAAAACGGGGAATTGACACAAGAGGTAAACTCTCTCGCAAGCGTGAAGGCGAACGTCTATGATGAACTCACAAGGGCAGTTTCCAAATTTGTCGGACAAAAACGAGGCAAACCTCAAGCTCACGAAGTATTGCTCAAGTGGGCCAATCTTCTATTTGGTGTCTATTGTGTCTACAGAATTGTGAATGTCATATTCCTTCGAATTCCTTATTTCATGATGCATCCTACTGAGGACAAGTATGAGGTGCATTCGCCCGAGACAAATGTGATAGTAGACGGCGAACTGCACAAGGAAATAACGAGTACTAAGGATGCGCTTGCAACCACTCTTGCAAAGATCATTTTGGGAGTGTTTTCGTTGGGAGGGGTTTCTGAGACTCAGTTAACTAATCAGCTCAGTTTTGTCTTGCTGGGGCTGCTTTTCATTTGTTCAATGTCGAACGTATTTGTCACTTTTAAGTCATTTACACATATTTTACCAAACAACAACAGACATGATAAGAATGTCAAGATGTGGCTCAAACACTTGTTTGTTGCGGAGTTGCTTGGCATATATGTGATGGCGACTGCCCTTCTTATCAGAACGAACCTACCAACAAAATTGTCATTCCATATTTCCCAGATATTGTCACTTCTGGGCCATGGGGTTAATACGGTTGCTGGTTCCATACGTGAAGTAGCATTTATTGACCGGTGGTTTGATAAGGTCTTTGCCATGACTTGTGTTTGCACAATTCTACTGATTGTAGTCAAGAAATGGTGGGAGGAAGATCAGGAAGAGCAATATGCGGATTTCCTCGTATGAATGAGAGAAGATAGATACGGGGTGAAGTCTTGAAATGCACTGGAATGGTCTTTTGGCACAGATTTTAGTATTGATAATGGGAGCGTTAGATCCTCTGTTTCGGTTGAATCTTTTGAAACATCCTATGGATTGTGCAAAGATTACTACGAGCACAGCTAGCATCTTGAAACAAAGTACGAACACTATAGATTAAAAACACTTTTAGATCAAAAATATAATTCATGTAGGAGATAACTCTGAAGGACTTGTATCCTTACCTAAAAAAACCTTGAACCGTTATTTATCTTTAACTAAGAGTGTGGTACCAGGCATGCTCATGTCTTCACGACATTAAGCAGCACAAGACCACAGCTGTTTCGCTGGCATTGCAAAATTCGCTAACATATCAACTGGCTCATTAAATATCTCCTCTCATCTAAGCCTATGCTTCATTGTGATTCAATTATTGACAGGGCTGTGCTTGGTTTACCCTTTGACTAACCCAGGACATCGCCAGTACGAGTGGTACCTCAACTGGAACATTGTCGTGCACTGTGACTAATTCAATAGACTTCGTTTTCCAAAAAACTTTTACGGACAAGTCATTTTTCACCTCACCACAACTCCCCACGATTAGACGCTTTATCTTTAACACCACAAGAACCTCACTTTGTAAGATGTCATCTGCTGCCGCCAGTAAGTCTGACATTCCCTTTGCCAGGGAAACTTTAGACCAAGTCTTAAAGAGAAGATTCTTTTTCGCTCCTGCTTTTGAAATATATGGTGGTGTTTCTGGTCTTTATGACTACGGTCCACCAGGTTGTGCCTTCCAGGCCAATGTTGTTGACACATGGAGAAAGCACTTTATTTTGGAAGAAGATATGTTGGAGGTTGACACTACTATGTTGACCCCACACGAAGTATTGAAGACTTCCGGCCATGTGGACAAGTTTGCTGATTGGATGTGTAAGGACAAGAAGACTGGAGAAATCTTCAGAACCGACCATTTAGTTGAGGAAGTTTTGGAGTCCAGACTTAAGGGTGATAAAGCTGCCAGAGGCATTGAAGTCAAGGAAGTTGAAGAAGATGAAGACAAGAAGAAGAGAAAGAAGAAGGTCAAGGAGATCAAGAACATTAAATTGCCAGACTCCGAAGTCAAAGAATACGAAAACATTTTGGCTCAAATCGATGGTTTCTCTGGTCCAGAATTAGGTGAATTGATCGTGAAGTACAACATCACCAACCCAACCACTGGAGGTGAATTAGAGCCTCCAATTGAGTTCAACTTAATGTTTGAGACCGCTATTGGCCCATCTGGTCAGTTAAAGGGTTACTTACGTCCAGAAACAGCACAAGGTCAATTCCTCAACTTTTCAAAGTTATTGGACTTCAACAATGAAAAGATGCCATTCGCCTCCGCTTCTGTTGGTAAGTCTTTCAGAAATGAGATTGCTCCAAGAGCTGGATTATTGAGAGTTCGTGAATTCTTAATGGCCGAAATTGAGCATTTTGTTGATCCAGAAGACAAGTCGCACGCCAAATTTGCTGACGTTGCTGATCTTAAATTGCGTTTCTTACCAAAGCACGTCCAACAGGCTGGTGAAACTGAATTAGTTGAGAAGACAATTGGTGAGGCGGTTTCGTCCGGTATGGTTGATAACGAAACTTTGGGATACTTCATCGCTAGAATTTACCAGTTCTTGGTCAAGATCGGTGTTGATGCCAATAGATTGAGATTCAGACAGCATTTGTCCAACGAAATGGCACATTACGCTGCTGATTGTTGGGATGCTGAATTGCACACTTCTTACGGTTGGATCGAATGTGTCGGATGTGCTGACAGATCTGCCTACGATTTGTCTGTACACTCTGCCAAAACAAATGAGAAGTTGGTTGTTAGAAAGGCATTACCAGCCCCAATCACCACCGAACGTTACGAAATTGAAATTGAGAAGAAGGCATTTGGCCCTAAATTCAGAAAGGAAGCAGGTGCTATTCAAGCATGGTTACTTGCCAGGTCTGAGTCTGAATTGGAAAGCTTAGGTGCTGAATTAAGCAAAAACGGTAAGATCGTTGTCAAGATAAACTCCAACGAAGTTGAATTGGACAAGACCTTGATCGATATCCAAAAGGTTAAAAGAACTGAACATATTCGTGAGTACACTCCTAATGTGATTGAACCATCGTTTGGTATTGGCCGTATCATCTACTCCATTTTTGAACATCAATTCTGGTGCAGACCAGGTGATGCTGAAAGAGGTGTTTTATCTTTGCCTCCATTAGTTGCTCCAACCAAGGTTTTGATTGTTCCATTGTCATCCACTGCAGAATTACAACCAGTGGTCAAGAAGGTTTCGGCCTACTTGAGAAGACAACAGATACCATTCAAGGTTGATGACTCTGGTGCTTCCATTGGAAAGAGATATGCCAGAAATGACGAATTGGGAACGCCATTCGGAATTACCATTGATTTTGAATCGGTCAAGGATGAGTCGGTTACTTTGAGAGAGAGAGATTCCACCAAGCAGGTTAGAGGTTCGTTCGAGGAGATCATTGCTGCTGTCAAGGAAATCACATACGGTGGAGTTTCATGGGAGGAAGGAACTGCCAAGTTGACTCCATTTGAGACTTCTGCTGCCGATGTTTAAATATTACATACATAAACAAGACAAGTAATGAGATGCAGCGAAATGTAGACAATTAGGCAAAGATTATTCACAACTCTTGCCACTTAATATCTCGTTTTCTAACGTGTTTATCACGTCTGTATCTTTTGACAACCTTGGGCTATCCCAGCGCAAAGCAGCACATTCAACGTATAGCATTTGCTGCTAAAAGCACATAAATCAACAATCAGGGCGTGTGGTCTAGTGGTATGATTCTCGCTTTGGGCAGTTGGAAACAACTTACAAATATGCGAGAGGCCCTGGGTTCAATTCCCAGTATGCCCCGATCTTTTTTTCGCTGTTAAAACCTTAATTTCAATTCTGGTGGATAACAGGAACCATGATGTTGAGTTTTAAAAAGACAATGACAACGGGGGTAGGTGTCAAAGCTGAGCACTGACTGGTGAAAAGAAATGCCCTTAGAGATGGTGCTGCAGAGGGTTGATTACACAAGGGCTTAATTTCAGCAGCATTAACGGAGCCATAATCGTCTCCGAGCCCAAGAACCACAAAGACCGGCGACTTTGGACATCTCTGTACCTTTCAAACAACGACCCCACAATTCCAAGAAAATTCTTGGTTGCTGGCAGTGAAATGTTTACGAACCCGAAATAGCACTCAACACAACACCATTTACTAGAGCAACACCCCAAACAAAGCCAACATACATGAGAATTTACCAAAATCCATTTAAAACTGTATTGCCTAGAGTGTGATCAACAAGCAAAACTGTCATGTACAAGTATCTCAATATATTTGGCTACGAAATCGTTCAGCCAACTCCGGAATAGAAATCATGTAAACTTTGCAATTTCCCCAGAATTGGGTGCAAAAATTGGAAAAATCGAAAAAAACAATAGATACTGGCAAAGCCCTCAAATTACCGTTATATATTGCCTGTAAATTCAGCCTTCCATCCATTAAACCTACAGCTGGAATAATGCCAGTCAAGGCATTTTGACAATACCTGGCGAAATGGAAATTTCAACGGGTGCCCCACCGCGAACGAACATGCACGTTAAGACCGATAAACTCATATCGAATGATTTAACACACGCAACAAAACAATGTCACTGAGCAGTGGGGGTGCTTCTCAATAGAGCCAAGGTCATTGCTCGCCTCTGGCCCATGCACCACTTTTTCAGCTCAGCAGAACCAGCGAATCATGTCACTTGTGAAAAACGCCGAAGTGCAACGTCGGACTTTTTCGCACTGTACAACGTACATCTCAACTTTGCTGTTCACGACCTCCCTCTTTCTCTTCCTCTAGACCAGCACCTCACCAACGCGTTCATCTCACCACCGGCCAAGCTCTTCACTCACAACCCAGCTGTGCCCAACAATTGCTCCCTCGTACGTAACGGCCCCCACACTACATTCACCCTCACGGTGCGCGTTGCTTGACACTTATTGCATGGCGTGCATATAAACCGGCCCTAACCACCCCCTCTTCAGGCTTAAAGTGACCCCACACGATTCACCCACTTAACATTCGAGGCCATCGGAGTGGAGATAACGTCTTTATAAAAGACGGAAATTCCGCTGCTTTAGAAGTTTAAATCTAACAGTATCTAATAATCTTCAATCATGAGCGCTCAAGACTCTCAATCCGTATCCAGTGGTAAAAGCAACATCTCCGAAGGAGACATCCATAAAATCGAATACCATGGCGATGCCAACGAGTACGTCAAAATCGGTAAGCAAAAGTTCCACAGACATGAGTTAATGCAGGCCTTTGGTGGTACTCTTAACCCTGGTGCCACTCCATACCCAAAGCTTAATATCAACCCAGCTCCAGTGGGTTTGGCCGCATTCTCGTTGAGTGTTTTCGTCTTGTCCTTGTACAACGTCCAGGCTGCCGGTATCAAAATCCCTAATGTTATTATTGGTTTGTCTTGTTTCTACGGAGGAGTTGTCCAGTTCTTGTCTGGTGTCGCCTGTATCTTTGCTAACAACACCTTTGGTGGTACCGCTTTAGCTTCCTTTGGATGCTTCTGGATGTCTTTCGCTACTTTCTACATTCCTTCCTTTGGAGTTATTGCTGCGTATGAAGACGCTCCTGATCAATTCGCTACCGGAATCGGTTTCTACTTGTTTGGATGGGCTATTTTCAGTTTCATCATGTGCCTGCTTACTCTCAAGTCAACAGTTGCATTCTTCTCATTGTTTGCCCTGTTGGTCGTTCTTTTCACCGTGTTGGCATGTGGCCTGATGACTGGAAATGTTACCGTAACCCGTGTTGGTGGAGGAATTGGTATGCTTTCGGCTGCTCTTGGATGGTACAATACCTTCTCCGGTGTGGCTACTGAGCTGAACTCGTACTTCGTTATGCACCCAATCAACTTGCCAGGAAATGAAGGTTTATAAGGCGCTGGCGTTTGACTTTCAATATTTATTTATGTCGAATGACTGCAGAAGCAGGTAATACAAAATTTGATTCAAAAAATGTAGAACTCTCTGTGACTAAGTGAGCTGTAGTGGAAGTCGAACATGTGGTACAACTATTGGATACGAGTTACTCTGTCGAATAACTCAATCTAATGCAAAAGCCTTTCGGAAAACTCCTCGTGAACTCCGGAAGTCCGAATATTCAAAATGAAAATCGACTAAAATGACAAATGAAGGCTCAGGAGGCCTGGCATCTAAATACACATCAACAAAAGTGAGTAGAAAAGTATCAATTAGCTATCTAATATCCTTTATCTGATTGTTTTTCTGAAATAGCGAAAGTAATCGTTGGGAAATGTCTTGATACCTAAAACGGGCATTACTTCGAATAGGTACGAGCTCTTGTTAATTAGTTTCTACAGTTACTCTGCTGTATACTACCTTTAGATTATTTTCAGTCAGAACGCCTACAGTTGACCAAATAAGACAAACATGTGTAATGTGATTTAAATTGACATACGGCTGGAATCTTCAGTTCGGTGCTGGCAAGTAAGAAATACCACTTGACTTCAATAATTTTACATCTTGACTAGTTTATGCACCCCATCTTAAGTGTCTCGAGTAGTTTATATGTATCAAAGACGAGCTTTTGTACGGAAAGCAGGATAAGGTCTAGCAACAATCGTATAATTATCTTTAGCTATTTCTTCGAATGTTCTATATCAACATTCCTAAGATCACCGTCAATGTATGTATTATCCAAGATAGATCAACTTCCATATTGCAGATCTTCTTGCCGATACAAACTTACAACGCTTTAACGTATCCAAGAACAAACTTTTTCAAAAAAGCCCTTGCACTTGCCCAGGTCTCATCAGAGCCCTCGAATGCATCTCCATAAACTCTAAACAACTTTTTCAAGTGGGAAATCTCGAACTCGTCGCTAACAATTCCATTCTGGACTGCCTTCTCAAGCAATAGCTGTGCAAATTCTCTATCGTTATCGTACAAGCAGCCTAACATGAGCGTTTCTGTCAAGAGACCCAGCGAAGATCTTTTTGTTTCAGTATTAATTTTCTTCGACACATCCTTGATGTAATCGTTATACAAAGCTAATGAGTCTTCCAGGCTGAAATTTGCTTGACCAATCATAAGAAGTTGCAAGGTGCGTATCGTGAGATCTTCCACAAGTGTATCTGCCACCCTGAGCAATTTCTTGTCATTTTGCAAAATACTCTGGTACACGAAACACTTTAGCAAAGTCTGCTGAACCAAGTCTATATCTTCTTTGTTATGCGTTTGGTAGCGGTTGAATTTTAACAAGGCTTTCTCAATATCCGAAAGATGAATACCGTATGTCTCCACTACATAAATTCGTAATGGTAAAGCATCAACGGCCGTGTCCAAATTTCCTGATTCAACCTTTGACAAGATTCTATGCAATAGGCTATTTATATCAAGCGGCTCAGGCAGAAAGTTTAGTTCTGCTTTCAATAAGGCTTCCTTATTGAATTCTTCAGTAAGATCTAGCATATTTATGATCTTCAATGCCTTTGTAGTGTCGTCAGTCGTGCTCTCCTCTAAAACAGAGCTTATGATGTTCAAGTATGTAAGGCCATTGGTTCTGGAAAGATTCTTAAGAAGGAAGTCTTGAGGCCATGGAACCAATTCCACTAAGAAAGCGTCGTTTTCAACCAATATGTCAAAGAATGCCTGGAAAGTATCTTCCAGAGGGCTATATTGTTTCAAAAGGGATGAAATTTGACGAAGAGACTGGATCCTATGCTCCTCTTCAGCTGTCTTCACAATCAATTTCTTCAAAAACGTCTCTAGTAAGAGTTCGCTTGGTTCTTCAATTCCTTTAAATAATTCAAAATCCAGATAAACTCTCTCAGGATTTACTTCTATGAGTCTGGAAACTATTTCATTGGACAACTTACCATTCTTGAGGTCAAAGTAAAGCGAGAAGTCTGGTATCAACTCTTTGAAGAGGGCTGACTTTTGGTCATTGGCAGATTCATTGATAGCATGTATAAGGGCAACCCTTTCTTTCTTGTGGTCTTCTTTAGGTTTGTGCGACCTCACTAACTCAACTGTGATGGCTGAAGGGTCCTTCTTAAGAAGCTGGGAGAATTGACGGCGAAGGGAAAGCATTATCGAAGTGGTAATGATGCTTCAAGTGCTCTAGTAAATGAAAAATTTAAATCAGTTACCCAGAGTCACGTGAAAGAGTCTTGGCTGAGAGACAACCATGCCCTTAGGCTTAGAAGAGTTTGTAACGTACAATGTGTAAGGCCCATAATACGACTATATATGATACTAGCTTTGATTGAGACTCTATTGATTCTCTATAAACGTAATTTCTGTAACTTTATCGCCCTTCTTTATACTTGGAAAGACGAATTGAAAATTCTGGTTAAGGTTCAACACCAATATTGATGTCTTCATCAGGCCTCGTCTACCTACATACAGCTGAAACCATGCTTCATTCAATGTAAAACTGCACTTACAACCTCTCTTCAACTCTTGCTAACAAGCCCAACCCACTGAAATACTCAAACCATTGGTCTTCTACCTCTATCTTTTGCATCTGGCTGAATAATCCTGAAATGTACTTGTCATAGCTCACCCAGCTTTCTATGGATTCACACCTTGCACTCCAACTAGCCTTGTAGGCTCCACCCAATGCACAGGCATTAGGGATGTCCACTTTGTAGTTCCCTTCAAGAGGGGAAAAGATAGATCCCATCTTGCGAACGATGCTGGCATTGTTCAGAGCACCACCTACGAAGAAACATCTGCGTGGTCGGGAAGTAATGGATTCAAAGGTTTGCTCTTTACCATCAGTAACTAATGGACCGTCTTTGGTCAACTTCGAGTAGATTTCTCTTAATTCCTTAGAGGCAGTCTTCTCTGGAGCTAACATAGGACCAGTCCTCAACCGACAACTCAAAGTCTGTGACTCAACTATTGAAACAACGTCCGATTCAACGTCCCACTCTACCTCGTCTAGAGTATTAGAGAACCTTCGAGTTTGTGCCTCTACACTAGGGACAATCTCTCCCAATGGAAAATAGATTCCAAGCTTGGAAGAGAACTTGTGAGACTTGTCCAAGATTTCATCAAACTTGTCCCACGAATTTTTGGGCAAGTTGTACTTTGAATTGAGATCATCTCTGACCTTTTCCCTCGCCAACGAGCCATTACAGTAACATATCATGCCCATGTAATGTTCCGGCATTGTTGGATGCTTAAACAAGTGGTACTGCGAGGAAGGTTTATATTGAGCAGTCACCACGAGCACTGTCGTTGAAGTCCCGAGAGAAATCAAACAGTCATTTGGTGCCAAGGGGAGTGAAATAATAGTAGCCAAGTTGTCCCCGGTAAAGCTGTATATTCTGCAGTCTTTGTTGAACCCGTATTTTGCAAAATATGGCGAGATCAAACCTGTGCTCTTGTATGAAATCGGCTTGACAAGGCCCAATTTCAGGAGAAGGTCATCTACTCCAGCTGTTTTCTGTGCCTCAGTAGCACCATCTAACTTTGGATTAACACCTGCCGCACAACTAAGCAATTCTTCGTCATAGGCACTCTTTTTAATGTCGTATAAGTTCATTCCACAAGCATCTGCCTGCTCAATGTTGGCGTACTTTCCTAGTAAAACTGATTCCAAGAATGAGGAAACGAGCGATATACGGTGTGTGTTTGCATATTTGGACGAGCCGTCTTTGACTAATTTTCGAATTTGTAGACCCGTGAATCTGAAATGGGCCCTAGAACCTGTGATTTCTGCCAATTGAGATGCTCCGCCTGTGCATTTTTCAAAACTTGTGATTTCTGCTTGAGTGGAGTGATCTTGCCAATTAGGCGAATACTTGTAGGCAAATGAATCCTTAAGTTGATCGGAGAGTGAGCTTTCAGTACTCAACAGGGATAAAGAATGCAAACCATTCGACGACCAGAAGATAGATCCATGCTGTTGGCAAGAGCCCGATATTCCATGGACTTGATCGAAAGGAAACCCGTCAGTCTTCATTCTTTCAAAGAGCAAGTCTAAAGCATCCAACCACATCAATACTGGACTCACAATCGTGCCATTTTCACCGCTAATAACACCTTTAGTGACTCCATATTTGTCCTTGAACTCGGTATCGAACTCAACGGAGAACGTACCTTTTGCTTCCAACTTCTCATTGGTAGCAATGACCTTGACTTGTTGAGTGGAGAGGTCTAGTCCGAGAAAGAGCATTGAAAAGAATGTGTAAAATCTCGGGAAAACAGAGGATATGGATCATTTAAATACTTTGTTCGTTCTTATTATAGCTTCGGCGATTCCCACAAATGATGTCACGACATAATTGCTTGACAAATGGACTGTTGTAGGATTTACAAGTCTCCTTACGGTGTATCTAAGGCTACTCATTTTGTCATAACTTTCATTGTAAAAACATAGCTTTATATACCAGGTACCATTTTACCATACAACGCTGATCTGACCATCTAGGATATTATCTCAAGCAGAATTGAAAATATGCGAGTATCCCACTTCCCAATCGTCTTATATCTTCACCAGTAACCATTCAATTCCTTTGTCCGTGTTAATGAAACCCCAGTTTGGCAAAACAACAAGCAAAATCAATACGTATTGAGCAAATAGCAAACCAAAAACATTAGCTAATGAGCTGGTAATTACAAGACCTCCGAAGATACTGGTGAATACAGAAGCATACAGTGCATAACAAATAAGGTTGTCTATTCTGCGTTGGTTTGGTATGGTGATTGGGAACTCAAGAAATTCAAGGTTGAGTGACATTTTGGCAGATTTTTCAGGCAATGCTTTCAAAGGGTTGGCAGGACAATTGCAGTTGTAGATTTTATATTGTCAGGTTAACCAGCTGGGGGGGAAAGCAAGTTTGTTTTGTATTTTGGAGTCACCGTTGCTGTTTTCACTTAGGTGTACGTATTGAGTATGGGCTTAAGTTGACTTGGTTCTTGAAAAGTTGAACAAGCGCACGACAGTTAGATAAATCAACATACAGGAAGGGGCCACACCATTTTGATGAAGGCAGGTTGATCTTAGCAGGAAGTCGTCCTGAATGGTTCCTTGATTATATTTCGAGATAAGCAGCACCGAATGGAGAGCCTAATAATTGTATCTATGAGTTATTATGCACTTTTCGTTAAAAACCAACAGTTTGACCTGGTTGTTGAAGACCCAGGTGCCAGACACACTTTTTAGGTAGAGGTTGTCCGTCCGCAAAGTATCGGTTCATAAAGCCTTTGAAACGTATGGCATAAGTAATAGGAATCAAAAGTTCTTCCTCTCTGGTTTTATGGGTGTACTGAAAGACAAGAAGTGAACCAAGCTGTGCAACTTTATTAAACGGCTTTCGCAGCCAGCAGCATTATTTGACCATGAGTAGAGTGACGAATTGCTAGAGCCGCAGCTTAAGAGTTGGTCAATTCTAATCTCTTTTCTCACTAAGTACTATTATTGACTAAGTGAGTCGAGAAGTAGTCAGACCTAAAAGTAGAAGCCCAATTACCTCAAAAAAATACGAAACAACCACAGTGTACTACCATACCTTCTTTATTTCTCTCAAGAATCGTGCTTCGCTAAAGTCGTGCAACAGTCTCATGTGATTCGATTCATTCATTCTTGCTGAATACAACATTATTTGCAACCAGTTCAATAGTTCAGCTGCAAATTGTGTTGCAAATCGAAGCAATTAAAACGTGATTTCTTTTGGCTTTCTCCACAACTTTTCTTAGAGAGGGCTCGCTTGGTCCTGCCGAAGACCAAACACGTTTTTATGGTAACACTAGAAACGCCACTTGAGCATATTGTGGAGGTTATACACCTCGTCCTAGTCCTATGTGGAACACGTTTGTCACACTTAGCAGCGTACTCACAGGTCTTCGAAAGTTTGAGGCATCGAGCTCGAGTTTGAGCTGAAATGAGTTCGCGCTGAAAACGGTTATTATAAATTCCGAGAATACCGCAAGATTTTTCACTCCAGCTGTATTCAACACTATTCATAATGACTCAAGCTGCTAGACCTAAGGTCTTGTTCATTGGAGATCTAAACAAGGATTTGATCGAGTACAAGAAGTTTTCTGAGAAATTTGAATGCGTTTTCTACACCTTAAGCACCGTTGAAGATCTTGTCTCCAAGTTCGAGAATGAATTTTCAGACATTGTTGGAATCTACGGAGCCTGGCTTGGTTTCATACCACTTGGTGGATTCAATGGAAAGTTGTTGGAGGCTGCGCCCGCGAGTCTCAAGGTTATTGCCATGAGCTCGGTTGGATATGACAACTTCAACGGTCCTTTGTTGAGGTCAAAGGGCATCACTTTATCGAATGTTCCTTCCACTTATGCTTCTGAACCTGTTTCTGAACTCGTCTTGTTCAACACCTTACAAGCATTCAGGAACTTCAAACCCCAAACAAACATGTTCCATGATGTTGTTCAGCATACCGTCTTGGCTCGTCAACATGCTGGTACCACCTCTTCCTTCGACTCGGAAACAGGTAAGATCGATCACTCTGTGCTGAAGAGCTCAACCGAATACCAATTTGGCCATTATCTTGCAGACAGAGCTAACATATCTCCAAGAGGACATCACGTAGTCATTGTGGGACTCGGTATTATCGGCAAGTGTATTGCTAAGAAGTTGCATTCTTTGGGAATGAAAATCCACTACGTCAAGAGGACTCCTATGTCTGCGAAGGAAGAAGCAGAGTTGGGATTTCCTACCACTTTCCACAAGTCGATCGAGGAGACAGCTGAATTTGCCGACTTGGTGGTGATCGCCTGTCCTGGTACTCCAGAAACTAACCACTTAATCAACGCCAAGGTCATAAATTCGTTCGTCAAGCCTATCAGATTCATTAACATAGGTAGAGGTACGGTCATAGACGAACAGGCCTTGGTAGACGGTTTGAAGTCAGGAAAAGTGCTTTTTGCTGGGTTGGATGTTTATGAGGAAGAGCCTAGCGTGCACCCAGGATTGCTCAATAGAGATGATGTCTACTTAACTCCACACATTGGGTCTTCCACCGTGGAGAACTTTGATTTCGCAGCTGTTAGTGCCTTGCACAACATAGAAAATGTTTATGATGGCGGAGCCGGGTACACTCCAGTAAACTAGAAAAGAGGTGGTGTATGTAAATAACGTATCATTGAACTACGAGGACCGAGTATTGTACAAGGCTTGAAAGGTCTTGATCTCTGAAACTGCAAGAGCAGACCGTCAGTCGACGAAGATCGAGATTTGTAGAAGATCACAAGCGCATGCCCCAACTGCGGTTGCAAACTACTCTGCACAACTTCCGACTCAAGGCGAATACCGCGAGCATCAGGTCACTCGTCAGGTCACACATGTGTACGGCCAAGACGTTTTAGTGAGCATCGGTTGAAGGGTTTGGGGTGTAACCTTGCTGGTAGTCAAGCGAATGATGTACACGGAGATCCTCGTGCTGGCTTCCCCGGATTCACCCAATACGAGAAAAATCGGATCCTAGTGGCGATGAAGGATGCGAACTCAGAACCGTGGCGGACAGCCAATGGCGATCTTGCCTACATTTAATTAACATAAAGTCGTGACATAATATACAATAGAGAGTCATGAGGGTCCGGGGGATGTTCACTCTGCTTGCACAGAAGAATAAATAGAATAAAAGGAGAACAAAATTGTAAAGTGTAGGAATGACTTGCTGGCAAGTATGCGATGGGGGAGTTGAGTTGTCTCGAAAGATGAGGCTGATAATAAATAGGATGATGTGAGTTTTGAAGGGTTGTGATTTTTGTTCTTTTTGGGCTTCAGGTTGAGTTTTCGAGTTATTTCGATTCCAGGTTGGATGATTTTCGGGGTAGAGTTGGAAGATAGGCAAAGGGAGCATTCCAGGGAACATTCTCCAGCTCGTTGTTTCACCATTTCCCGTTGTAAACGTTTTCAACGTAGTATCCGTCCGTTGGTTTCTCTTCCAAAAAATCATTCACCATGTAGTCGTCGAAAGAACTAGGCTGATTCATGACTTCGTCGAATTGGAATTGGTATGAATCGCCCTGAGATTCTTCAAACTTGGGCAAGTCGAAGAACCTTGCGCTTGTTCCGTAGTTCTTGAAAGGATAACCCGACTTCTTGCTCTCCAAGGAGGTTGTATTCACCGAGGAGACGGTGGTGGACCTGGTTAAGGTTCCCATTAACGAGTTGTTTTCAATGTCAGATGAAGGCGACATAGTACGGGAAATGACAGACAAGGACATTGAAGGCTCGTCATCGTCCTCAAAGTCGATATCTATGTCTGAGTCTTCCACCGTGTCCAACTTTTCAAAGTCTTTGTAGTGGGCGAAATTTCTCTGCGTGGTGGATGAGGATTTTGAGATCGAGGACGAAATTTTCGAGTTGGTCGATGGCTTGATGTTGGTTGGCTTTGCAGCTTTGGAATTGGAAGCAGTCTTCGAAACAGAGGTCGATTCTGCAAGCGGAGCCTCAGCAGGAGCAGCATCTTCACCAAAGTTGATGAAATCAAATGCCTCGTCTCTGTGCGATAATCCGCTCATGTCGCTTATCAAGTCGCTTAGCAAGCTTCCGTTGCCCATGCTATTGTCCATTCCTTCCTTGACCATAAGCTCGTTGTATGATCTTTTGTGTGCGTTGCTGTCGAACTCTTCAGTCAAGCTCAACAAGCCAAATTCAATGGGGCTTGTTGGCAGCGAAGGCACGGTTGCGGTTTCCGGAACCTCATACCTTAGCACCAAGTCACGCAAATGCTTGTAGTCATGGATCAAGGAAAGGAGGTTTGTTTTCAAAGCCAAGTTTTCGGAATCAACCTGTTTGATGCTACGGTGGAGAGACGAGAGCACGTCTCCCAGAGATGATTGTTTTTTGGCAGCAGCCGACTTCTTCTTTGGTTTATCTTTTTCCTTCGACTCCTTCTTCGAAACCACCTCTTTCTTGGAGGTCTGCTCCTTGAGCTCCTTCATTTCCTTGAGCTGTTTCTGTTTCTGTTTCTCTTCTGCCGTGGGCTTGCGACCAGGCTTCGGTCTGGGTGGTAGCACCCATTGTTTTGAAGTTTTCACCACAAGAGGGAAGTTTCCCGCAGGTCTATCGTACGGCGAAAGCTCGTTATTGGATTGGATGTGGGCTGCCATCTGTTAGTAACACGCTAAATAAGAATACAGGGAGCTGTTTTTTTTGCTTTTTACTTGGGTACATACAATACATTGCACATTTCAATTAAATGAGTGAAATGGTTATGGGGTTGTTCGTGTTGGAGACCACTGGCTAGTGCTTCGGCAGTCACTGTGTGTCGAAATTGAGCAATTGATCTGGCTTCGTGATGGCTGGGAGTGTCCTTCAGGCGGTCCTGTCAAACGGTTTGTTCGTCGGTCTAGTCTAAGTATCAAGCGTAACGCGAAATCGTTGGAGCTAATCTGCTTAATTTAACAAGAACAGGCCTCTATATATAAATGCAGTTCCATCTCGTCGGGCAATGTCGGATTCTGCACAACCACGGAAATAGGAACACGCTAATTCGGGAAGATTATTCTTCTGTGTGATTTCATAAACATTGTTGCCATTGGGCGATGGCAGAATAATCCCGCATGGCGACGGCTCGGTGCAGGAGCACACCAGGCCTAAGATTGCTACGGATGCTCGGGTATGATTCACAGTCAGATTAATTAGATCTGTTATCTGGGACCAGGGACGGCTCACGAGGTGTGTCGAGGTGTGACGCGGTGCGGTGGAGTGTGCGGACGTGTGACGAGCGTGGTGCAGTGTTTCCTCGCTGGTTTGCGGCGGCGGTGCCAGCAGGGAAGCGAGCAGCGAGCCCGAAGGTGCCACCACTCGATGCCAATTTCTCGTGAATTAGGCTCAAACTCAATACTGTGATTCGGGCCCTTTTGTCACCCATGGCTATAAAATAGGTGCCCCCTTGTGCAACAATGTTGACCCTTTTGCTGTCTGTGTCTCTGCTTTCGTCATCCGTCTGCTCGTGTCTCTGGCTGCTTCAGATCCGAATGTTGTTGGTATCCGGGGTATACTGGCTGGGCATACCCGTCGGTAATTAAAACTGGCGAGCCCTCGACTCGCGGTTGCCTCGAGGACACCGTCTTCTGACTCGAGTCCGCTTGGTATCCTCTGCTTTTAGGCTGGAGCCGGCTTTCTTCGAGAATCATTTTTCACTTGTGCTGCGCATATACGAGCGCTCAATTTAGGAGTGGATTCTTTTTTTGCGATGTGAAGAATTAACTCTGCTCAGAGCACCACTTAGGGCGAGAGGATAGGCAATGTAATGAGTACACTGGTGCACTGTGCGGGTGGCCGGTGGTGCTTGAAACAGCATTCTTGGAAACACGTACTGGAATAGGCCCTGCGTGTGGGGGCGGTGCCCCAGAAACAGTACGAACCAGTGCCAATACGTGGTATGCACGGTGAAAAATTGCAGGAGTTTAGACACCAGATTCTCGATTCACATTCAGGCAATCGCCTTGCTTTAATTTCGTTGGGTAATCACGCTCGACAGTTGCGTTCGTGTCTTGCGTTTGTCTCTCTGTTTCTGTCTCGTGGCCTTGCCTGTGCTGCTTTGTCTCATCTCTCTATCTTTCGACACTCCTTTTCTCTTATCACTGCGTTCTCACACACTCTCTCTCGCCAGCACCATGCGGACGCATACATGCATCACCTGCTTCGTCTATTGCCCGCCAGCTGCTTCCCAGAAAGCCCCACAACTACGCTGGGTGAAACTATAGGAGTTAGGTGCGGTATGGAGACATGCACTTTGCGTTAAATTTAGATCTGGTGATTCTCCCCACACGAACGAAGGGAGTCATCTCGAGAGGCGCTCACAAAGCTGAAAACTTGGGGTAGACATGGTCCAACGTTTCGCCAACGCCATACTGCCGTCTCGTGAGGGTTGGAGAACATGGGCGAGAGGATTCGCCGACCTAGCACCCTCCTTGGCTTGGCCTCTAATTTGTACTTTAATTCTCGTCTGTTATGAGCTGATGTCGAGAAAACGACTCAAAAGCACCGCCAATTTCGGCTCTAATTCCTGTTGCTGAACAACCCCGGATCCACCGTCCTTTTGTGTAGAAAGGGGGCATAGAGAGTTAATTGGCACTGTGCTGGGCCATATACACGCGACTGTGGACCTGGCACGAGCTTGCGCCCAGGTTGCGTGGTAGAGTCGTATTTTCAATTTTTGTGCGCATCTCCTTTTGCGCTCGGAGGTCCTCAGCTCGATCCTGCCATAGCGTGTTTATGTCACTGGAGAAACTTGGTTTAGCCTAAACATAAACCATGCATTCGCTATTGTTGGTGATACCGGTCTTTCCCAGCATCCGAGGGAGTCCATTTGCACCCTAAAATGGGTGTTACGAGTGTTGACATGCGATCGACGTCATTCTGAGGGCTTTCGCTTGACGGCAGGCAGCTGCCAAACACTAACTGTACTTAGAAGCGTCTACGGTTGCTACACGGTAGAGGAAAGTGCGAGTTGTTCCTTTCTACTGCAAACTGGCTTTTTATCGAGTTGCATGTGGCAGTGTTCGAGGCATTCTTCCTAATATTTTTCTTATTTATGGATCAAAGGCTGGAGTCTATGCTTCAGGGGTTATTGTTGACCTCGGCCCTCTAGTTCTCAGTCGCACTTTCCACTAATAGTTGACTTCGTCATGCCAGATCAAAACCAGAACGTGAATTTTGTCTCGCTTCAGCTGTCATTTCCTGAGTGGTTGAACATGACCTTTACCAGTAGAGGCAATTTTCAATAGTCTCTTCATGTTTCTCTTGCTGTTTCACACTGCACCTGGCAATCACTGTTTTCCTAGTAAGCTCTCAATGATGCCTAGTTCCGCTATATTCCACCGTCCAGTGACTCTTCCATATGCAAGTACTTCTACAGCAAATCGAAGTAGGATGCGACGCACAGCATAGTAACCCTTGAGTCCACCCGTGGAACAGCCTTCGTATATATCTATGAAACCTGCAGTCTCAAACACTACCAACGCCAGTGCAATTAGCACCGCCTGAACTTTGGTCGTTCCTCCAACCAGCTTTTGAATAACTTGGACAAGAACGTCGATGATCTCGGAAGCAATGGGTACCTTGTAGCCCGAAAGAGCATAAAGTAGAACCAGCGACGGAACTAGTACGAGAAGTTCATTTAGTATGAAAGATACAGCACTTGGAGCTCTGGACGTAGCTGGAACGGTCTTATCAGATCCAGTGGTTGCAATTTTGCTGGACATCTTTATAGTGTGATAAAGAAAATTGATTTCGTTTTCTCAGTGAAGCACCAAAACACGACTCTGATCCATTCTCCAGGCAACACTAGTCTACAATAAACGAAACTCCTCCGTACGCACTTACGCTTTTATTACCCAGATAAATATTATACTCTTTTACTGTTGCAAAGGCATCGATGTAGATGGCTTTAAAACCTCTCCACTGATTGTGCTCTGTCTCCAAGCGGTGGTGATTGTCTTTGGCTTGGTCAAGAATGTAATACCAGCCTTTCCGTAGAAGTTCAAGTCACCCAAGAACGAGCCTCTGGACCCTGTGAAAGAGAACATTGGCAAAGGCACAGGGATTGGTACATTAATACCAACTTGTCCAATATCAATGTGCTTGTTGAAGTATTGAGCGCTCGCACCAGAAGAAGTGAAGAGGGAAACACCGTTTCCGTACTTGTTGGCGTTAACCAAAGAAATGGCCTCGTCCAAGGTATCAACATTGACAACTGCCAAAACAGGAGCGAAGATTTCTTCATCGTATGCTCTTTGACCTGGCTTAACATTGGTCAAAACAGTTGGTCCCAAGAAGTTACCCTTTGCGAACTTCTCTTCGGAGTGCGAGAAGCTGGTACCGTCCAAGGCAAGAATAGCACCGGCTGCCACACTGTCGGCAATGATGTCCTTGGCCTTTTGCAAAGCACTTGGGTTGATCATTGGTCCAACATCAGTGGTGGAGTCGAATCCGGATCCGACCTTTAAAAGTGCAGCATCCTTGATAACGTCTGCAACCCATTCCTTGGTCTTACCAACAGTCACCAAGACAGAAATGGCCATACATCTCTGGCCAGCTGCACCGAAAGCAGCACCATTCAAGGCATTGACAAACTGCGCTCTGTCTGCGTCTGGCAAAACAACCAAGTGGTTTTTCGCACCCAAATTGGCTTGCACTCTCTTACCCAAAGCATTACCTCTTTCGTAGATGTACTGACCAGCCTTGTCACCTCCAACAAATGTAAGTGCCTTGACTCTTGGGTCTTCCACGAGTTTGTTGACGGTTTCGTGCTTACCGTGAACAATGTTCACCACACCTGGTGGGACTCCAGCTTGGGCAGCCAAATCAGCAATAATCAAAGCTGCACCTGGAACTCTTTCCGAAGGCTTGATAACAGTGGTGTTACCGGTGACCAAAACCAAAGGCAAGGACCACAATGGAACCATAGCTGGGAAGTTGAATGGGCAGATAGATCCGATGACTCCCAAAGGCTCTCTGATCATCTTGGTCTCCATATCGGTCGCAACCTCCAAAGTCTCACCCTTGAGATCATTGGTGATGTTACAAGCAGCCTCAGCCACTTGCAAACCACGGGTGACATCCCCAATGGCATCCCCAAAGGTCTTACCGTTTTCCAAGACGATGACGGCGGCGATTCTGTTCATGTTTTCACGCAACAACTGCACGAACTTGAACGCAATGCCTTGTCTTCTAATGACACTGTATTCGGACCATACTGGGAAGGCAGCAGCAGCACTTGCAATGGCGTCTTCCAACTCCTTGGCAGTCAGCTGTGGAACCTTGGAGACAACATGGTTGGTGGCTGGATCGTGGATGTCAAACCACACGTCAGACTCGGACTTAACAAGCTTGTTATCTATGAACAGCGGAGTCAAGTAAGGCACGGTGCTTGCGCTACCATGCTCGGAAGGGTAGGACGAGGTCGTCGACGAAAGAGCCAACGTCGACTGGTATCTTCTAAAGGCACGCAAGGCGCTAGGGGTTCTCAACACTCTCAACATGGTATATGGATAAATCTCCACTGAAAAAGGTAGCCAATGCATCGCCTTTATATACACCGATTTAGTGTGGGGACGGCTGTCCAAACCCGTTTTGAAAAATCACGTGGGTTGATTCGAAGGAGTACGGTTTCCTCAACTTCCATCCACCGCCAGATAGCACAACCAATGAAAAATGCCCTCCTCTGGCTATCGTTACTGTCACGGAGAGCACTGTGCCGTCTGTGGGGGTCCAGCACTCGGATCAGAGCTGTTGGTACCAGCTGCTAGGCCTCTACACTGCTGCTGGATAGACGTGCACTCACCGGTACACCCCACAGGCAACCGCGCCAAAGCACTCCCCGCCGGCAAACAGGCTGCGAAAGATCCGGTGAGACTGTCAAGCTCTGCTCTGGGCAGGCTGGAGCTCAGCCAGCGGGTTAGTTGCTGGAACAGACGGCTCCAGAATCAGGGGGAGGACGGTGCCTTGGCTTTGCTGGCTTTTCACAGGATCAGCGACACTTCCAGGGGAGCTGGACGTGTGGAAGCTTTCTGACGAAGACCCTTGAAACTGAGTTGTTCCAGGCCCAGCACGCCCATTTCCACAGGCATCCAGATCTTATCTAGAGATCGGAGTTTACCACGAGTGTTGGATGGAGAGTTGCTGGAGCTCGGGCATTCGCTTTGAACTCCGAAGTTCGCACAAATGGGAGCAGGCTGGCCAGTAGGGGGTGCTAGTGATTAGATAAGACATTTGGTTAGATACTAGATATGTATTCCGTACAAGCTTTGTAGGTTGTGAAACTCTGAAGGTTATGAAAGTTCCGAAGGTTGTGAAAGCTCCGAAGGTTGTGAAAGATCTCTAGGTTGTGAAAGGTCTGTAGGTTGTAAAAGCTCTGAAAGCTCTGGGGTTTCGTCAGATTGTGCATTGTGGGGATGCTGGTGTGTCTGCCGTCTTCCGTATTACGGAATACTTCGAAGGAGAGGAGTATTGCTGAGAAGGTTTAATGTCTTTGTTGAGTTCATCATGCCGTGTTGAGACCACTCTAGATATCAAACAGAGATCCAACAGATAACACCCTACTGTGGTTGCAGTTGTCGTAAAGCTCATTTCGTCTCTTTTGAATTGCATATTTCGCAGCCAAACAATTTGACAAACATCCTTCACCATATTCACATTAGATATTTGCACGATCTCACTCTCACATTTCCAAAGCTCTACAAATCCGGTACTTCTCACCAGTGTCTAATTCTTGCTTTTATTGTTCTACTTTCGGAAAATCTCTAGCAAATCCCCTCTAAATATCTAACTACTCAAGCTGCCACAAGTCGAAGTAAATGTCCAAAAGACATGAAGAACTCCATGCCTGGGTAGGACTCAGATCATAGCAAATATGACCGTCCTTGTTCGTCAACTCAGTGAGCCCAGCCCATGGACTCTCGTGAATCCACTTAACATGGCCCAGCATGCGTTTCTCAATAGACGAAAGCAAGTCGAGCGAAATGTCTTGGACGGTTCTTGAAGACTTCGAATCGTACGCTTGCTTGAATCTCAAAAATGCCCTCAAAAAGTAACCAGTACACCACACCCATTCAGGTCCCTGGTGGTAGTTACGCCCCTTGGAGGTCGCGAAATCGTCAGTGTCCGCTCCATTGATGTAATCTGGTCTGTAGTTGTAGTCCAGAGGATCCAAAGTACGCATACCAATTGGACCCCTGATCACCAAATCAGCCAATTCAATGGCGAAATGAGCACGCTCAACGTCAAACAACTCAGGAGCCACACACATGGCAATGGCAAAGTTGGGTCTCAACTGGTAGTCTTCATAAGGCTTTCCAGACCTGTACAAGTCCTTATATATACCTCTTCTGTTAACAATGCCCAGGTCAATGTCGTATTGCCTATCCTCTTGTGGATCCCTAGGAACGTAAAAGTGACGCTCAAACTGTGATTGCAAGAGCGAGTTCCACTCTTCGAAAGTTATCTCCAGGCCATCCTGTTTTGTAACCGAAGTTTTCTTGAATTGGCCCTTCTTTTGCAACTCAATCACAAAACGTAATGCACTCTTAAGTAACCCTTGAAGCTCAATGGCAGCACCATCTCTTGGTGTTCCCGGAACTCCCTTGGATCCGGCCTTTTCACTCTCACCCATCTTGTCCATCCAGGTTCCACAGTTAAATTGCGATCCACCGTGAACGAATCCAGTATTCCAGTCAATAGAAACTTCAACATTGAATCCCTCGTCCTTCATCTGAGAGTCCAAATTTGGACCAGCATTGGCCTCACGGTATTTGATCCCAGCGGCATGACGACTGAGAATCTCATAGATAACCTCTTCGATAGTGCTTTCGTAACTGAAGGCCTCTGGTGAATCGTACTTCACATAGGTATCATCCAATGGGAATCTTCTCTTGACGCTCTCCTTCAAAATAGAGTCTCCTTCAGGAGCATGTTTGACATATTCTTGAATTGCCTCAAGGAAGAACCACGCCGCATCCCTTGCATTGTAACGAGGGTTGCGTCCAGCATCCAACAAGTTAGGAATCAATCCATGCTTCAAAGTCTGTGCAAAACTCAAAATATGTAATTTTGCATCTTCGAATCTTCCAGGAACTATAAGTAAGCCTCTAAATGAAATGAAAACATCTCTACCCCAACTTCTCATATAATCATTACTGAAATGAGGTAATCCAGCTGCTAAGGAAGGTACTTGTTCTAATGCCTTCAATGAAGTGTTGTTCATTCTTCCAACCATTTGTACTGATGTCAAGGCCAATCTTTGCATGAAATTGGTTCCCTGTTGGATTTCATGCGACATAAGACGCAAGGCCCTGAATCTACAACTCTCATAAGCAATACCAACCACAAGAGCAAAATAGTGGGGCTTCAAGAAGTAAGGAACCTTTTTGACAGCTTGTATACGAGTTCTCAACCATTCCTCAAACTTGGCCACTCCTGGGCTCTTGCAATACTTGCTCAACCTTGAAACGATATAGTCAAGGGCCCAGTCTCCAGATCTCAAATGGTTGCAAACTGGATGAGCCAAGTCATTTTGCCAGATAACATCACGCAAGGCAAAATTCCAACCTTCAAGACCGGCATAAACCAAAGTCTCAACTCCTGGGATGTTATATAAACCATCGTAACCACCACTAGCATCGCGCTCTTCCTGCTCACATTTGTAAAGCATGGCATTCAAATCGTACAAGTCCAAATCTAAGGTGGCAGCAATGGCGTCCTTCTTAATGAAATCATCTAACTTTATGTCAACATTAGGAATCTCAGTGGAGAATACAGCAATCGAACCTTGTGGGAAACTTACTGGGTCAATATGAATGATAGTTTCACCGTCAATGTACTCGACGAATGGTGCTGGGATTTCAACCACTTTAGTTGGAATACCGGTTAATACCTTTGGGTCATAAACATAATCGCCAGTTTGCAACAAAGTATAACCGAACTGGTGCTTGACAATAGTACCATTTAAGATGCATGGGCTAAGCGACTGCTCCGGAGCATCGTGATAAAATTTTGTTCTTGCTATCAAGAACCAACCTTTCCCAGTACGAGCATTATGTCTCTGAATTGTAATATACTGACCTTCGTGATGAATGTACATCTCATGGTCATTCAATATATCCTCAGTTTCCTCAGCCAAGGATTGTCTAATTTCGTGTAACTTCAGTTTTACCAGACCAATTCCATTGTCACTAGAATCATATTTTCTAGTTTCACCAACAACATCAAGTAATGCAGGGTAGGTTTCGTCGTAGCCGTAGACAGATCCGATGGCGGAGGAACAGAAGGCAACAAGTGCAGCATTTGGCAAGGTGTCCTCAACAGTTCTCTTCTGAGCAGGCATTTCATTATCATGGGTGCAATCCATGAATAAAGCATGTGGCTGTTGGTTAGTCAACACCTTTGGAATGTCGACTTGCGAATGAGTCAGTGTATTTGAGTAGTCACATTTTGGTTCTTTAGTTGCAGGGTATGAAAACGCGTCTAACGGTAACCAAGTGAGAGAACCAATAGGTCTTCCACCGTGTTTGTGAACCAAGCGAGACAACTCAGCCACATCGCCAGCTTGCATGGCTTCTCTGATCAAACTGTTAATACCTAATCTTTCAACAAAGATCTTGTCCATAACCTCAGACCCACTGAACAATTCAGCCACTACGTATAAGTCAGGGTTTACAACACGAGCAGCATCCAATAAAGTTTCTCCGACGTGAAGTGGAGTAGAGTGGCAGTTGTCAATTCTGAACCCGTTAAACGTAGATGCACACAACTGAGTATACTTAATCATTCTTGACCACAAGTAAGGAGAGTCTTCGACTTTTTCACCATATCTCAATTTCACGCAATCTCCCCAAACAATGACTTCTCTGCGGAGATATGCTTTGGATTTGTTTGATGCAAAGTCAACGAGAGGATTACCTCCCCAAATCCAACCGTTGTTAGCAAGTGCATGAGACTTTCCTCCACTGGTGAATCTTGTAAAGTATGGCTCGGCCAAAGGATGTGGCTTGTTGACAATGCCCATTTTTGGGCCATTGTCATCGAGGAAGCAGAACTTAATTCTACCAATCAACTGTGATTTGATAGAATTGACATCATCGTCATAGCTGCGGTATAATGGGGCATTGATCTCATCAACAATAGACGACGCTCTTTCAATGATAACTTGAACGTTGTCTATGCGGTATAACAGAGTGACGATAGCCCATACTTTCGCAGCATTTAAGTTGTTCGCAAATCTCGTAGTAAAGATGGTTGTTGTATTCTCGTTCGCATTATGCAAGACGAAGTTGGCGATATCCTTTAAAGCCAGACTTGGGTTTAAGTACTTTGGAATATCAACTGTAACTGGAGAATCACCGGCCGAAAATTTTCTAAGTTCGTCAATCAACTTTTTCTTATCAAAGATGTAGAATTGCCATAATTGCAATTCTTCAATGACATGCTTTGAAATTCCGTTTCTGACAAGGTCTTCAATTTGGCCAATTGACCTGATGTCTGTTGAATAACCAAGTTCTTCCATTTTTGGCGAGAATTCCAGTAATTTGGCGTCCAATTCGATGGCCGAAGTCAAATGCGGAGCCGTTTCGGCAGTGTATCCAGACTCTGGATGGTCTCTGAGCCAGCTCGAGTTATTGGCAGTATGGTTCAAAACGATATCCGTCAACGACAATAAGTTGTGCTTGTTCAAGGTCTTTGGGATGACATCAATGGCCTGTTCGTTACTCTTGAAGATGCTGCTATCGAACTTCAATTGGTCGTAAATAGAGTAGGGGGAGTTTGATTCTCCTCTTTCCTGCAAAGGAGTAAAGTGGACCATGTTGTAGCCCTTTTTTGTAACTTTTCCAAAGAAAGTGTCCCAATCTTCAACTCCGCCAATCCACTTTGAAACGACGGACTCAACGTTGATGGCATTGAAAGGAACATACTTATTTGACGAGTCAACCAAGTTTGGGGGAACGGTGAAGTAGAACTTTTGAGTGACGGTATCTGGACCCAAAGCTGGGTCCGAAACTCCGTCATTGCTAAAGCCTGTTCTATAACGGAGATAGTAGTTGAAAGCACCAGCCTTGAAAATGGGGATTTTCAAGGTGATATCTCTGTGAAAGGAGGAATCCAAAGGGTACTCGTAGTAAACATTACGGTCAAAGTCGATATCTGGAGTCGGAGGTACGTTGGTCATAATGACACCCTGTTGGGACACCTTTGCGGCCGAGTTGAGTTGAAAAATCAACTGGAATAGAGGGTCCTTTGGCGTGTGGTTTGGCGGCAATGCCAACGCTGGAAGAATCAACACTCCATTGTACACCGATTCGTTATTGACCGGTTCTCCTGAGTCTGACAAGCGGAGTAAGACTGTTCTATTGGACATCCTCACAGCAGTCGAATGCACGTAAAATTTGTAGGGGAAAACTTGGTTAGGTGTGTAATTGGCTGCCTGGTCCGGCTAGTCGAGTGGTATGTTGCTAGATGAGGGAACTGCTGAACCTGTGAGTGGAAGTGCCTTTTTGAAATGAAAGTGAACAAAAAGTTTAATTGCTAAAAAAATCTGGTCCAATTTACCGACGCTGTTTGTGCAGTTCGGGGGGTTCCAGAATTCGGTGCAATGCTGCCCATTTCGAAGACACGAAGCCGTGTAGAACGTCTTTCGGAGACGTCTTCCAAGTTTCTAGAAGCCTGTCCAAGCTGTCCAGGACCTGGGCAGGTGAATTGCTTGCGGAGTCGTATGACGTAGACCAGCTGGAACAGAGCTGAATGCTGCTTCCAGAAAAAAAGCTGCTTTCGATTGTGCTAACGGAGGTGATTTAGTGACGATTTCGGAGAAGGCAGCGATGAAATTGCGCAAATACTGTTCACACATCTGTTGGGGCTGCGTTGAGCTTGGCTGGTTGGCTGGCGACTGGCGAAGGCTCCCGGGGCGGAGCTCAACATTGTCTGTTGGTGTGTGCAAATGGAGCAATTGGGACGAATTGCAGCACCCGTGAACCATCATGTGGTCCTCGAAGTAGCACAATGTCCAGTCCTCCGAAATGGAACGCAAGACTTGCGGTGACTTGGAGATCTTTCACAGCACTTCCCAGGGAATACGACACTTTCGCTATGGTTTCTTACCTCGTGTCCGAACGTATTGTTCTTGTAAAGTACAATCATAACATCTACAATTGGTACGTTCATCTGGGTGTGCTCGTGCCCCGCTTGAAGTTTTTGAGCAACTTCTAGATCCCTTTAGTGTCTCAAACTCGAACGACCCCACCGACGGCATTTGCACCTGCTAGCTCTAGGTATGCTATTCGTTGCAAGGTCCACCTCTTCTCTCAAAATGGAAAGAACTTCACTTAAATTTGAAGATTTCGCAGCCAAATCTGGAGGCCGAATTGAGCTACCACTATGGTGTTCTGCAGCATAGATGATCACCAAGTGTGTTCCAAAAAAGATTGCAGCACGAGAATTTCGCGTATGGTCTCCCACTACACTACTCGGTCTCGCTCTTAGTAGCTTAACTACAGTTGATCGGACGGGAAACGGTGCTTTCTACTAGATATGGCCGCAACCGGAAGTTAGAGCGGAGTCTTCCTATGACACTCGTGAAACGTACCCAACGACTTGGAAGTGGCTGCTCTATTCGATTCTTTGTTACTGGATATATTTCCAGATCAAGTAGACTCAAACAAGCAGTTAGCTTTCTTGTAAGCTTTTAGAACATTGGCTCTTCCAAACAAGTTCCAGGCTCATCAATATTTTGCACATTTCTATAGTTATCTACTGAAAATTTCTAAAATTTGTAAAACCGGTTTAATTCAATCGTTAACGAGTCATGTAGCATATAAGTTACCATACCATCGAATGCACGGATTTACCTACTACTCTAAAGACTCGGGTGAAGAGATATACTTTAGGTAATCTGAAACACCAAATTTCACCTGCCAACCTCTTCTTTCAACTAAAAAGGTACTTAGCTCCTCTGCACCCTCTTTTGCAACACTCACACTAACCTAAGCAGGTCGACACAGCTGCTTTTCATCACTATGAACTGCACGTTCTTGGAGTCTGCATTTTGCAGCCACTTTGGAAAACGCGTCCCAAAATATATATACGTAGCCGCCAGCGTACCCAAGTTCGAACCCCAAGCATAGCACTCTTTCTTATCACAGACGACGCCATATGAACGAAATCAAAGGAATTATCACCACAATTTACGGCACAAGTTTCCTCATCTACACTATTTACTTCTGGACAACCAGGAACCACACAAGCTCGAGCATCTGCCCTCGGTTGTCTTTGATCGACTTGATAACCCTACTATCATTGGTATCTGCCGGATACTACATTTCACTCCTGGGTAAAGATATTTTCTCTTTGGTGATGTTTGGCTTGTGCACCACGGTGCCTGGAGTATCCTTTATCAGTAAGGTAAAGGGCAACAAGATATTGAGGTTCCTGGTGTTCGTGTTGCGGCCACTGACAAGAGCTAAGGGAGAAATGAGAAGCTACCACGACCCCGGCGGTGGTTCAGATACACAGCACGTAAAAGGGAAGACAAGAGCATGTGCTCGATGTAACCCTAGAAGAAGCCCCGAGAAACTACGGGAGAATAGTCTCAGGAAGCACCGCACTCGAAGTTAGAAGGGAAGATAACTACAAATCACAAGAAGTAAGAGCAGGCGAAATACACTCAGCTATAGGACCGCATGCTATGCTGAGTATCAGTTTGTCCCAGAACTTCTTTGAATTGTGCAACAAGTAGAGTATTTGCTAGTAAGTGTTGTTCCACACTGATATCTTAAATCACTGTGATTACTCCTCTTTAAAATCTTTTCGCAGCCAGTTTCAATACTGCTGGCAGAACCACCGTGGCTGACCGTGCTAGCGAACGTGCTTACACGCTCAAGACCAGCCAGGCCAAAAGCATACTGTACCAAGCTAATTGTGCTTCCAATTTCCAGAACCCTGGCCTTTGAACTTCGTTCCAGAATATCTTGACGATGCACAAGCAGAACTTAATTTCACTAGCGAGATGATCAGCATTTAGAGACATGTTTTCCTGGGGGACGGATTTGGACAGCAAATTTAAACCTTAAATGCCAATTAAAAAGCTTAATGACAAGTGTCGAACTCGAATACCTCGGAGTAATTGGGATACCCGCAATATCACTTGTTTACCTGGGCTGGTACAAAAAAATACCTAGCTAGTGTCAGCTTGTCGTACAAATTCACAAGAACCAGCATCGCACGCACCGCCTGAAAGACTACGAGACGCTTTTCATATGGGCTCCACTTCGGCACTTTGCTCAGGATTCCATGCACATTCTTGTGGTCTTGTGCTTCTTATCACTTGCGCTTCTCGTCAAACCCTCGTCAATTAGCCGCATCTCAACTTCGGCAAACAGTCTCCATCTTTAAGCTACCTTCTCCAAGGTTCACGAAGAACACGTCTTATCTTAACATCGGCCACACAGCCTGTTTGGCCCTTTAGCTGCAAACTTCCACCCTAGTTCCATTCCGGTTGCCCTATTGTATAACTAAAACAAATGAATAAACCCAAAGGGGACAATCTATAATTCACGTGACACAGCGCTCAATTTTGCTATTTTGGTTTCCCACCAATTCCCACCAAAAGGCAACAACAAATTACCAGTCATCTTTAGCAAACAAAGCTTCCAAAAGCCGCCACCAACTTAACCAAACCAAACCAAACCAAGCGATCCTAGTCATCAGAAGGTACGGCTGACTTCATTAACTAAGTTCCCCCATATCAAATACAGACTATTCCTGACTACATTAGTCTCCCTCCCCCGAACGCCATCCCACTAAAGAATATCCCTTTATCTAGCCCATTTAACGGACTGCCTACAGTTTACCTTTAAGTCTCATATATCAATAAAATCAAATGGGTGGTTGCTGCTGTTGCTTGACCCCGCGTAATGGTGACTCACATCCTCCTCTCCTCTTAGCGGAGAATGAACGTGAAGCTATCTCGGCCCTCTTGCAATACTTGGAGAATCGCTCAGACGTTGACTTCTTTTCAAATGGCCCTTTGCGTGCTTTAAGTACCTTGGTTTACCTGGAAAATATCGACTTGCAGCGTAGTGCTGCTTTGGCATTTGCTGAAATAACCGAAAAAGACGTTCGTGAGGTTAATCGTGATGTCTTGGAACCAATACTTATCTTGTTACAAAGCAACGACCTGGAAGTACAGAGAGCTGCTTGTGGAGCTTTAGGCAATTTGGCTGTCAATACTGAAAACAAAATTTTAATTGTGGAAATGGGAGGCTTGGAACCATTAATCAGACAAATGATGTCAACCAACATCGAAGTTCAGTGTAACGCTGTTGGGTGTATTACAAACTTGGCGACGCAGGACGACAACAAGTCGAAGATTGCACGTAGTGGGGCTCTTATCCCTTTGACAAAATTAGCCCGCTCAAAGGACATTCGGGTTCAAAGAAATGCTACTGGTGCTCTTCTTAATATGACTCACCTGGGTGATAACAGACAAGAATTGGTCAACGCAGGTGCCGTTCCAGTACTCGTCTCTCTTTTGCTGAACGACGATGCTGACGTTCAGTACTACTGCACAACCGCTTTGTCAAACATTGCTGTTGATGAGACAAACCGTAAGAAGCTCGCATCCACAGAACCAAAATTAGTTAGCCAGTTGGTTAACTTGATGGATTCACCTTCTCCAAGAGTCCAATGTCAGGCTACTTTAGCCTTGCGTAATTTGGCATCTGACCTGGCTTACCAAGTGGACATTGTCCGTGCCGGTGGATTGCCACATTTGGTACAACTCCTAACCTGTAACCACCAACCTTTGGTGCTTGCTGCGGTTGCCTGTATCAGAAATATCTCCATTCATCCTTTAAATGAGGGGCTTATTATCGATGCTGGCTTCTTGAAGCCTCTTGTGGCCTTGTTAGACTACACTGACCTGGAGGAGATCCAATGCCACGCTGTACTGACCTTGAGAAACTTGGCTGCACTGAGCGAAAAGAACAGGACGGCATTATTACAGGCGGGCGCAGTCGACAAATGTAAGGAACTTGTATTGAAAGTGCCATTATCCGTTCAACTGGAGATCTCTGCTTGTTTTGCCATATTGGCACTTGCGGACGATTTGAAGCCAAAGTTGTATGAGCTGCACATAATAGACGTATTAATTCCGTTGACATTTAGTGAAAATGGAGAAGTATGTGGAAATTCGGCTGCTGCCTTGGCTAATTTATGCTCGAGGGTGCTGAATGAGCACAAGCTGTACATCTTAAGTAACTGGTCTGAGCCCGATGATGGTATTTACGGTTTCTTGCTTAGATTCTTGCAGAGTGGAAGTGCCACTTTTGAACACATTGCCTTGTGGACAATTTTGCAATTATTAGAGTCTAACAATGTAGAGATCAATTCACTCATTAAAGAAAATGAGTCTATTCTCCTGGGAATTAAGAATTTGAGTGCTTCTCAACAGCACCAACAGGGAGGCCAAAACGGAGAGGAATTTGATGATCCAAAGGTTGAGTTGTTTAACTTGACCCAGCAGATTTTACAGATTTTGGGATAAAATTTATTGGGTACCAGAAGTGTCAGTAACTTATGTTAATTTTGACAACTTAATCGTCTACAGAATCGCCTTTTTACTGACTGAAAGGATCATTGAGATTTCCCAATTATTCGTCCCTTTGAAGTCTGTTTACTTACTTATACTCAACAACACAATATACGATTCTCGGTTGAACAAATACAATATTAAGAAAGAAAGTGCCTATTTGCTTTTATATCAATTACAAATTAATAAACGTATTTTCTACTTGCATTGAAAGATTTTAATGTAATCACAAATTACATAAATGCCCGGTTGAATTCCATTAAAGAGAGAATTGATTGAAATGAACTAGCAAGGTGCTTTAATTACGCTGGAACTGCTTGTCTCTCTCCTGAAGTCCCTTTGTCCAATTTCTCCTTCTTCAGGCCCGCAGTCTCTTCGCCAGTACTCTTATCCAGTTTTGTTATGCTAATATCCTCAATGCCCTTGATCAAGCTACCCACAGAGTCATTCTTGGAGCCATTCTTGACTTCATTTTTGGCCCTCTCCTCCTGGAACATCTTCTCGAATTCTTCCTCCAACTCATCCTCATCAACCTCACTTGCTCCCAAAGCCGTGGAGATTTCGTCGACGTGATCCATTTCCTCACGTAACACGTCCTTTAATTCGTGAACTGCATCTATGTCAATTTTAGCGTTGAGGGACTTCAACAATGTAGAGCTTGCAGCAAGTTGAGTGTAGAGCTGCGAATTGAATTTGGACTCGCTTATCTTACACAAGATGCCTGTTAATTCCGTGTTTGATCCAAGGACATGGTCGAGGGCCTTCCTCAAGATGAGACGCTTTCTGAGTAAGTGCTTGAGCAGTACCAGATCCGACAGCGACTTTTTTATCTCTGAAGTTATCTCAGCAATTTCCACTTTATACTCCATGATCTTCGTATTGAGCTGTTGGCAGAGTTCTTGTAGCTCAATGACCCTTTTATCTTCAAGTGTGAGCGGTGATTTTCCGAATTTGACGTAATCTCCATCCACAATGCACTTTTGTTTCTTAGATAAGTAGCCCAAAGCAAGAGATAAGTCGTCTTTAGGAAGACCGGGAATCTTCGCTTGTAAAGTAGACCTACCAAACAAGGTTTCGTCATCAATAGCTCTTATGATATGTTCGGCAACATTTGCTAGTACATCTTCGAAAATGTACTCCTCATCAACTAATTTACCACCGTATGCAGCTTGAAATGGCAATAACCACTGAATGTACTTGGACAAAGCAGACTTTCCAATTTGGCTCTTTGGTAGGATTGCCTTTCTGGCAACTAGCTCTTGTAGAGCTATTGATAGGTGTGGTTTACCATATACTGGTAATGCTAGTTCGTTCAAGAGGTCCGGTGAGTGTGTTGATAGGCATATTTGCGAACCTTGTTGGTTCTTGATAATATCCTTAAGTAGGGACTCCCAAGCAAGTATATTAGCCTCATATCCCTCTGGGTTCAAGTCCTTTAGTTTGGAGAAGTCTGAATATAATGAGTTGAGCCGCGACGGTGTGAAATGCTTGTTAGCTGTAACGAGACTGTCCATTTGGGAGAAGACTATGAGCAGATCAATGTAAAGTTGGCTCGTGAGAAGATTAATTAGAAAAATATAAAAGCCATATCAGCAAAATTTGGTAGCGCAAACAATACTCTTATTATGTAGTTTTCAAGTTGCTCTTCGCTGGTGAACCATTTCCATCAATACTTAGTTGGGCCGTAATGAGAATGACAAGAAACGTCATTAAAAGTTTATTTGTAGTTATATAAGGAATACTCCAATGAGGTGGAACCCTGACATTAATACCAGCAGTGAGTCTATAGTTTTTGAGTTTTTTTTGAAATGTAGTTCGGTCCCGATTCTAAGAGACTTGTTGATGATAATATCCAAGGAGAATGGGTCGCATGCTTGAGTCATTCCAGTGACTTGCTACCAGCGATCTAAGGGTGTTGACTGACCTCTTTTTGTGATTTATGAATCTTGGTATCTCTATCGAGTTTAAATTCACTTCCAATATTATGCCTTCAAAGATAACTGCTCAATTGCCAAAATATCTCTTTCTTCTCTATTTCTGGCCTCCATAATTTGCATTTCTTCCTTTATTTTCAACTCTCTGAGTCTATCAACCTCATCGCGAAGCCTATCCACCACGTCTAAAATGGCTGTTGCAGCTGGCGAATCGGAATATTCATCAAAGAATGAAACTCCAGAATCACAAGATTTGCCAATACGAGGGTCCAATGGAACAGACCCCAAAAATGGAATACCAAATTCTTTACATAACTGAGCCCCACCACCAGTTGTTGCCTTGAATATCTGCGATTCGTGCTTGCAATTAGGACAGACAAAGCCGCTCATGTTCTCGACAAGTCCCAATATACGTATTCCCGCTTTTCTGCAAAAGTCAAGCTCTTTTCTGACGTCAAGTAAGGAAACTTCTTGAGGAGTGGTGACTATTAGGGCCCCATCTATTCCAGCTTCCTTCATGTAAGTTGTCACGGAAAGGTGTTCGTCACTGGTGCCTGGGGGAGTGTCCACAACCAAATAATCCAAGTGCTCACCCCAGTTAACATCCTTCAAGAACTGCTTGATCAAACCATTCTTCTTGGCCCCACGCCAAATCACAGCAGAGTCAGGGTCAGGCAACATGAATGATATGCTCATTAGCCCCAAATTATCGGCAACATATACGGGGGATAAACCAGAGTTCGACTGGTGTACTGATTCACCTTCAGCACCCAACATCCGGGGCAAAGAAGGCCCACAGATATCCAAATCCATTGCTCCTACCTCCAACAGTTCGTCTGCTGCTAAAGCCCAGCTAAGCATCAGCGTGAAGGTGGACTTACCAACTCCTCCTTTACCTGAGAGCACCAATATCTTGTGCTTGATGCTTGCAAGTCGTCTGTTTATTATGGGAAGATCTGGATCAGGTCCTATGGGAAGTTGCAGCAGGCAGATATCTTGGTTTGGGCAGCCCGCACAGGCGTCATCTTTTCCGGCCTGTTCGGATTCGGGTCCGGGACAGTGCTCTGGCTCAGGTGCTGTAAGCTGAGCAGATATTTCGCTTGCTTTAGAGTCCGACATGCTTTTGTAGATTCGTTATCGTGAAGAGTCTTCTGAGAATTGAAAAATGAGTTTATAATCAGATTAGTGATCACGATTTATGGATTAAGAGTCATTTAGTAGTGTGCGGGTTAAGAGTCAGAACAGCAAAAATACGAAAAGAGTTGCAAAATACTAACAATACTCCCATAACAGATAAGTCTGTTGTGGCAACCCTTCTAAGGCGTAGATAAAGATGAAACGGAACAGTATATGGCAAGTAACTTATGGTGAGCAGTTAAAAATTCCAAAAACGCAAACGTGTTATTGTAATCTGACAAAAACACCAAAAGTGCCGTGAGATAGGCCAAGTAATGAACCAGGGAAGCTAGAGCAACGTACCAAAGACCTCTTGTCACCTCAGACCGTAACTTCTTCCCTCCTGCAATAAGTAGTGAATATTTTCTTAACTGGAAACGTCTCGTCAGGCATACACGAAACTCTATCCATTGTTGAGCCGTATAGCCAGTGGACTGAGGCTTAGAGAAACGGTTTGTTTAGACTCGAACCCCAACCAGACTGCAACTGACTTAAACAGTATGGCGATCTGGGGTACCAGCTTGCGGGATTTTCCACTATGGACGCTACCACACACCACATGTTGACATGCCACTCCATCTAACGTGCTATGGTCGCCCCGTGAACGGCATATCGGAGTATACGGAGCATACGGCGCAGCTTCCAAAGGTTTACTAATGGCTGCAAAATGCATATGAATTTGTTTTTGCAACAGCTATATAATCTGGGTCTAATCGCAGGTAAACTGTAAGGCTTCTGCTGACATAGAGCACCTTTCAGCCATGAGCTTTTTCAAGTCCTTTGTTCTTGCCACTATCGCTGCCCATGCAGCTGCCTTCCCAGTTCCTGGAAGCTCCAACTCCTGGCTTCAGTCAGGTACTGGGGGAATCAAGTTGGACTTCTCTGTTAGCTTTGCAGAAAGGAACGGTGCGAAGTTTCTGGAACGCAAGAAGAGAGGTGAAATTACAGGCTCCTTGTTAAACGTAGGATCCTACTATACAACAAATTTGACATTTGGCTCGCTGCAAGAACCTATTGCTGTTGATATTGACACTGGAAGTTCCGATTTATGGGTTATTAGTGGGAATGCAACCTGTGACTTGACATATCCAGGACAACCTCCAGACTACTGCTTGCAATATGGTACATTTAATGTTTCGGATTCGACAACCATTGTTGATGAGAATGAGTCCTTCAGCATCACCTACGGTGACGGCACAGGTGCCTACGGAGAGTACTACATGGACAACGTTGGAATCTCTGGAATTATCGTAAACAATGTCACCATTGGCGTTGGAAACTACGTGACTGCCGTCCCAGGCATCTTTGGTATTGGCTACGAGGGAAACGAAGCATCCGTTGATCCAGGTGCAAACTACAGCTACAGCTACACAAACTTCCCACAGGAGTTGGTCAACCAAGGCTTGATTTCGAAGAATTTCTATTCGCTTTACTTGAACGGCCCCAATGCAGACACTGGCTCCGTTATCTTTGGAGGAATTGACTCCTCCAAGTATTCGGGGGACTTGGTTACCATTCCAATTTACAATTCAACGGATGAGTTTACTGTTCTTTTGGACTACGTATCTTGTGGGAACACGACTAATGTTACTTCTGAAAACGTCTTGTTGGACTCAGGAACAACTGCCTCAATACTCCTGAACTCAACCGTTGCTTTCATTGCTTCTTTGTACGAGGACTCAACTTTCATTGAGGAGCAAGATGGCTACTTTGTCCCAACCAACACCAGTTCTGACTACGTGACTTACCACTTTGGAGCAGCCGCAATCAACGTTCCTTTAAACTCATTATTGGTCCAGGCCACTAACTCAAATGGTACAGTTGAAGATGGGTACTGGTTGAACGTTTTCGGCTCTGATCAAGTCGACGCATCCATCTTGGGTGACAACTTCTTGAGATGGGCTTATGTTGTTTATGATATCACTGATAATGAGATCTCCCTTGCGCAGTCCATCTTTACTTGAAAGGTTGAGTTTCATCTTGGCTGTTTAAGGGCTGTAATCCAATGAGTTCTATAGAAAAATAGATGCTTAGTCAAGGCTTATATCAAAAACATGAAGTGGCTGCAAAATAGGCTGCAAAAGCTGTTTGGCTTTATGTGCGGCTATTTGGCACCGCTAAAAGATTACAATATCGTATACTTAACGTCATCACACTAGTGTCCATATTCTATTATATTTATACAGTCAACAGATTCAAACGTAACTTGAAGTAAGTCTGCTCAGCTTCTCCAAGAAACAACTTCTCTATCCTCGCGGCAGCCTGTGGGATCTCATCCAATCTTTCTAGCGTAAGATCGCCTACTTTCTTGGAAATGAGTTTGAGCGCAGTCTTGGTTTCGAATGTTTGGTTGTCCTTTGCCCCAGGTATGATGTCGAGCAATATCTGCACGGTGGCTGAGTCAGTATTTTCAAGTAATTTGAAGTAGTTCTCGTAGATACCGGCACCGTTATTCCATCCTGTGATGTCTTGGTCTGGAGGAAACTGTGCAAGTAATCTCATCAAGTCCTGTCTAATTCTTGAGTTGTTGCTCAAGGTAACCTGAGGCCCAAGCGTGCGTGAAATAGTATCGTGGGCTGCCTGCCACATCTCCGCTTGAACAAGAGAGCGACACTGCCCCCAAATGTCTCCCCGTGCAAGATTATCTATTGAAACTGCTTCATTGATCAAATTACGTGGGATTTTGTATACCTCCACCAATTCCTGCACTTCGTCTGGACCTCCAGAGTTGATGTCTTGGACGTTGCCTATCACCAACTGCCTTAACTGTGACTTTGCAACACTATCTTCAGAAAGATGAGAGTGCACATATATGGCATCCTTCCAGAGTCCCCACTTTTCCAAATAAGAACCAAACTTTAATGTCAAGTCATCGAATATGGATGCAGAAAATTGTTTGCTCTGTTGAAGTACCTTAAATGTTATCCACTGCCATTTGATATTCAAGCCGCTATCCACAATTGAATCGATGTTTGATTTATGGTACAACCGGAGGATGTCCAAAATCGGACTACTTGTTTCGGTATCGATCTTCAAAAGAAGATCGCCAATCAGTAATGAGTTACCTCCGTAGAATAATTCTATCGCAAGAGACAAATTCCAAGGCAATTCTGCCAACAACGGAGCCAAATCACCAGAGATAATTCGATAAATCTTAATAAGTGCTGGCGAAACAGCTGCACTGCTTAATTTCCATTCTTCTAACTGGTTCCTAGCAATGCTTTGCACTAATGGTTCTCCAGAGTCTGCAGTGGTCAATGCCGCAGCAAGATGTGCATTACCTGTTTCATAAGCCAACTCCACAGCTCTAGATAGCTCACCCCCAAGAAGAAGAACAAAAACACGCTCAAAAGAGTCACTATTTTTCTCAAACAATTCGTTTATAAGAGAATTGTTGTAAAATCTGAGCCAATCTCCAAAAACTTGTCTTTCATTCAATATAAGCAATCTCTCTTGCATTGCAATATCGTTAACTTGGCTCGATCCAGGGACAAGTTTCTTATCGAATAATGCTGATAAAAGTTTTACTTGTTCTTCTTCTTCAAGAATGAAGTCTGTCGACAAGAATTCACTAAATGCCTGAGGAGAAACTTGCTCGACTAAGGGGTATCCATTTCTTCTAACGGTTATCGCACTATTTCCAATCATTATTTGAACTAATCTTGGAATGTTGTTTGGGTATATGAATTCGTCATCTTCTTCGATTTCCTCCAATTCGATTTGTTGGGGCTCTACTTGTGTTGCTTTCCTATTGAATTCCGAAAATAACATCTCATCCAAATCAAGACTTGATGCTTTTCTTTGAACAAGGGGGTTGAGTGCAGAGTTAATATCGTTTGACAATTCAAGCTGAACTAGCCAATCTCGGGAAACAGCCAAATTGGATTTTATTTGGATATTATCGAACACATTGACATCAGTTATTTCGGGTTCATACGCCTTCTCGTCAACTATATCATCCAAGTTTGTGTTCTCAGGGAGTATGCTCACAGCTTGTTTCAAGTAGTCAAAGGCTCCTTCTTTTTGAGCAAAATTCACCAGCTTTTCAGATTCAGAGTCAATTGTGATGTCAAGTTCTTTCTCTCTCTTTTTGTTCTCTTCATATTTATCCAATCGGCTCAGGATTTCTTGAGCAACTAGATCTCTCTTCGTCTGCAATGGTGATCCTTCACGCGAAACGTTAAATGAAAAACCTCCTGGCACACCACGCGAGTGCTGCGCGAACTTATGGTTACGGATTTCAGCCTCAAGTCTGTCCTTCTCATAGATGCGAGAGAGTTCCAAATTTGAATGCAGTTCTTCATCGTCTTGCTTTCTCTTCAATTTGCGGAGTTCTTCCAAGTTGGAAACTCCATCCTCGGCCAGAATGTCGTCGATTAGTCCCCATACAGAGAAATGCTTTACTTTGAAGATCCATTTGTGAGTGATAGGATCGTAAGTTACAAATTCAGACCCTGGTTGGTGTTGCAAATATTTGATGAAATCCGCGGACGATGTAGTTTTCTGTGGAGGAGAAACATTTTCGAGTGTGAGAGTTGCAGGGACGTTGACACCAAACCCAATGGCAGATTTGATGTCTTCGCCATCATCATTCTGGTCTGGAAGTGTTCGGATATGCTTTGTTCCAATGACAAACTTTCTCTCAAAAAGGATACGATTAAGCGTAGTATTTTCTTTCTGTGCTTTGGCAATGTAATGTGTTAAATCAACAGGGTAGTCAAATGCAACCTGACCAAACCCAACTCTACCAATAATGAAATTCTGCACTTTTGTGGATTGTTGAGGAGAAAGCCTTGAAAGTTCAGCAATAGTAGGAGTACACCAGTATCCATTATTAAGGTCTTTATTGTCTGGATCGTCCACTTCTGTATTCGAAGATTTGACACTTTCTCCAAAGATGTTCTGGATCTTTGTGGTTCCCGAAGTGCCCACATTTGGAGGCTCAATGTCCAGCTCATCATCGCTTGATAGTTCGCTATGTGTTATGATTCTCCTTCGTTTCGTATTGAGAACTTTGTCGGCATCTATCAAATGGAAGTTCAATGGTTTCGATTTTATTACCAATCGTTTAACACTTCCAACACCTCTAGCACTATATGTTGTTCTCAATGACTTTCCTTTAAAAGTCTTTTGTCTATCTCTCAAAATTTGTCTCAGGTTGTTGGCATCCGGACGTTTTATGGTGTTGAAATTGGAAGCAGTGAACAAGCCCTTGATATCTAACGTGGTGGTTGGTGCCCTGAATAACTTAAGGGTCCGTCCCAATATTCCAAGAAGTGTCGATTTGGGTTTGGCAGTGGCGGCAGAGAATGCTCTCTTTTTCGTCAATGGTTCTGGGAAGAGCGACGCAGTTACTGACAGTGGTAGCGTTTCATTAGTAGGTATATTGCTAATCACAGGATCGTAATTGAATGGATTGCTAGTTAAGTTTGGAGCCGCAGATGTGTTCTGGGTATTTGAGTTACCGAATAAAGTATTGCTGCCATTGTTGGAGTTGAAGTTGGACGTGTTTGAATTGGTCGTATTAACGTTGTTCGAATTTATACCAGAAGAGTTGCCAAAGAGACCTCCAGAGTTACCAAAGAGACCTCCAGAAGTGGCTCCGGGAGCGCTGTTAGCAGCTGTTGCGGTGTTGCTACCTGAATTGTCAAATAAGTTGTTTCTAGACAGATTTCCAAAAAGTGAACCTCCAGAAGGAGCCGATGCGAAAGACAAAGGGTTGGACTGCGTCGAGCCAGTGTTTCCAGTCGCATTATTAGCTCCAGCGCTGCCGAACCCACCCGATTGATTCCAGTTGTTAGAAGCAAAGCTCATTGGTGATGCTGTAGTCACTTTATAAAGTTGATGATGTTTTGATGGGATTTTTTTGGACTCTCTGATTTGGAAAACTTCAAGGTCACGTGATTAGTGGATCAACTTTGGAGCTTCAACTTCACCACCATCAGTTTTGGAGCTGAAGCTCTTGAGGAGCACTTGACACTACGATCACGCAATTCAGAAGACTCTGTTGTTGAGAAAGCTGTTTCTCTAGGAAATTTTCAAATTTTTGTTGCAAAATCTACAAGCTCAAGTCAAGTGGTTATTGTAAGTGTAAACATTAGTATAAAGACGAGATAAATCTGAGTGTATTGAATTAAAATATTAGCCATAAGTTCATGAAACTTGCCCCAGTGATAATTGGCACTACTGCAATTAAAGATTTCGGGGCAAGAGTTGAAGGATTTCTAGGAGTCTGAAAGATCAAGTCAGAAAGTCAATCAGCTCTTCATCTGCCTCCTTAGAACGTCTCACGTAGTCATCTGCTGCCTCCTTGGCACGTTTCTCATGTTCAACTTCTTGCTTCTTTGCCTCATTCAACTTCTTTGCCAGTTCTCTCATCGCTTTCGCCAGAAGACCGTGGTTCCTACCAAACACCCTGCTAGGATGGAACATGACGAATATGGCACAAGCAATGAAGATCATGGCTGCATCGAAGACCATGACAAAGGACTCTGTTCTGTATAAGTAACCGTCAATACCCATTGCGAGCTCGACAACTCTATAGATACATCTAATATAGACAACTATCACTCCCCCAAGAATGGCCAAAGGTAAGTAATGGAACAAGGCTGGGTTTGCATTTCTTTGGGCTAAGTACTGTGGACTGTATCCCTCGTCCAATTCTTTCTTGTACTCAAGGCCAGTTTTGGTGACGAGGAGGATTTGGAAGAATGACTTCAAAGACCGTGGAGCTGTCAGCATGTAGTGGAAGAAACTGCGATTGTAGAAGTCAAAAAGCAAGTAGATGAATACTGTCATGGTGACCAACTGAAACACAATTCCTGCTAGAACCACATTTGAACCGATTTCGACGGCACTGTCCAGCTTTCCTGCTGAGATACCTCCACCAGCACCTTGAACAAATAGACTGATAACGTCACAACCTATGAAGACATATGAAAACCACATTGGTTTCATAATACAGCTTCTTGGACCCAGCACTATCAATAATTGTGCTAGTAAGAAATACATTCCTGCCATAACTGCCGCAGGTGCAATTGTTAGACAGATGATTTGACACAGGAACAAGTCGGCGTCATCTTCATGGCCAACACTAAGACAGCGTACAAAGTAGCCCGCAAACTCCAAACCAATACCAAAGATAAAGCAGACTGCAAAGTACCAATCGAGCAGCCATGCAAATAAAGCGATCTGGGCGAATAATAAAAGACCAAACCCAGCAGCAAAGACAATGTTTGGTGCCAATTTCAAGTGTGTACGGTATATGTTAAAGTCCTCCGACAAGTCCTTCAAGTTGAGAGCTGCCTCAGCAATGGCACTAGTGACCAGTGGGAAATCCTGTGTGGCTGTAGCCGTAGCCAAGTAGTTTTCACCACTGATGATCGTGAGAGATGCAAGTGCCCCTCTCATCGTCCTGGAGTATTGCTCGATCTTCCCACTGTTGGTTTCCGTAGCAACAGCCATACTGATGCTAGACACAACCAGCATGAGCAGCACACCGGCCTGCGGATTGATAGTACTGAGCAGCGTAGCAGTGGCTTGGTTTGAGGTGCTCCATTCCCCCAACTGTTTAGCAAGTGTGAGTAGTTCCTGAACCATGATGAACTTTGCTTCCAAGGTCCATCCGAGAAGAAAGCGGTGCTGTTAGTGCTAGTTATTTATACTCAATTAGACTGTACATTTAGGGCTGAGTTGTTTTGTAACGGCCAACCTTGGGGCTATATCTTGCACAATAGGGGACACTTTTGGCTGCAACAGTCTTACATAAGCCGTACAGATTTACGAACGAGGCAGTGCGGCACTGAACCCTAACAAGACCAGATGCACCAAGGGTTTGGAGAGAGTATGGCTGAGTACAAAGCTTCCAGGCTAAGGCTTAGAGATGCCAAGGAAGATAGCCTTCATTCAGATGAGTGCAACGTAAAGAGAAGTTTGTTCCGGAAAGTGTAACCACGGCTGAGTTGGGAACTACTGCCTCTTCGTCATCGCATACCGTTGCAGTTATTATTAGACTCCAGATATGTGGAGAAGTGGTGTCTAACCAAGACAAATGCCCTTTGAAGCATCACGCAAACAGTTCTCTACTGCAGAGTAACCAACTTTAATGATTTTATTATAGTACATATTTTGATCGAAGTTGTGGTTGTGGGTGTTATCGAAGCTGGTGATTGTGGTCGATGCACCTGCTTGTGAAAATACGTTTGCCATGCGACATTATGATGCTCCGTAACCCCTATTGCTTCCTTGTAGTGCCCCATTGCGTCTTCTATCGCTTCTAGTTTGTGTTATGCTTACTCCAAAATATCCATCTTTATGCATCCTTCAGCTGCGAACCAGAAACCTTCAAACTTGCGTAAATTGCCCTTCATTCCATAGACCTTGTTCGGAATACCAATGTCAATCAAGTAATGCATTGTCTCTCCCAACTCCATGAGACCGTTTTTGTATGCGTGTAGTATTCCTATGATTGGCAATCCCATCAGCACACACCACCTGGATTCCACTTTGAGCAGTGCTGGAGAATGTGTAGCTGCGGAAGAAGTCGAAGTCGTACCTGAGCCTCCGTCTATACCGGACGGTATATCCAAAGAAAGCACCTTTGAGTGCTGGTTGTTGTTGCACCACTGAATGACATCCTTCAAAAGAATCGAATCCTGTTCCGTATAAAATAAGTCATCCAAGTGTTCATCATAACCTTGCAAAGCGTCAATTATAAGCTCCACAGGGGTGTCCAACTCATGGTTGATGATTTGGAGCAATTGGGAGAAGTTAGACGTGACTAATTTTCCACCGGACTTCTGGAATAGGCGCATCTGTGTGGTGAGGTCCTCGTCAGCATTTTCATTCAACATGAATGCCAATACTCTGATTCCATGGTTCGCCAAATGACGGCCCGTAGCAAAAGCACGAGCTCCGCACCTCGAGCTGCCGATCAAAACGACAACCAATGGAGGTAAGTTGTGGTTTTTCTTGTTGCTCAATCTCAGCAGTCCGCCCAAGATTTGGGTTGTGATCAACTGTGACAAGTTAGAGGCACAGTTTTCGATCATTATGGCTGCAGAAATCCCAAATGCGTCTGTTGAAAGCCGTTCGATTTCAAGTAGCTGGACTGGCAGTGCCAATGTGATCTGCTGGTTGAACAGGTCAACCAACTTTAATTTGTCCTTGAGAATAGGGGGAGTAGCAGCCTTTTCGATCTCAGACCTGGCTGCGACGGCAGTAGCGGCATTGGTCGTGACAGAGCTGTTTTGCTTGACCGACCCAATGCTGTCCCAGTTGTCCAGCGTGTTGGAAATGACCATCTCATCGTTATCGTACTTTTCCTTTTTCTTGTTGTGGCCAACTAACCTTTCGTTGGGCAGCACCGTATCGTTCTGCTGGAAGCTCTTGAACACCAGTTTCTTGTCAAACATAGCCAAGTTGGCAGCAAAATCAAAATCGCCAGACGACTTGATCAGAGACGAATTGTTGCTTTTCCAGTCGGGGTCGTTCTGGCCCACTTTGGGTGCTTTGGCAAACACAATCGCATCGTCCACTGGGAGCGAGTTTTGCACAGCACCTTGCTGCTGGCTGCCTTGAGCCGGTCCTCCGCCTTGACGGCTCTTCTTGCTCGGCAACTGGACCACCTTGAGGTCCAAAATGTCGCTCGAGCTGATGTTGGTCGCAAGAGAGTTGTCTAGCAAGGTGATTGCGTGCGGAGCGACGTGCGAGATGGTTCCTGTTGATTTCGAGCCGTTCTTCAAGAAGAGGTCCACCTTGTAATTGAGGAATTCGGTCATCGCGGTGTACTGGTCAATATGGGTTCTGGCACGCTCTGGCTTCGGCGTGGGGAATGGGTGCTGGTACGGAATAAGCCTCTGCCTTTTTGACGGTGAGATTTTCGATGTAGCGACAAATGGTGAAAAGTTGGACTTTGGATTTTTGCCCGTTACGCCACGAACTTAAACATCAAATCTTTTTTTGTTAGTACAGCAACCGAGGTGCCACCAAGAAGGAGTTGTTAGAACAGATAGCGGATCCTTACACGCCAGAGCAGAACGTCCCGAGAAAGCGCACGCCTTTTTGTACTGTCCGTCAATTCTTTTGAAACCCTTTTGAAGCGAACCTGAAGCACCTTTGAAATGACTGTTTCGACCACCCAGATCTTCCTTTACATTCCGAACTTGATCGGATACTTTCGCGTGTTCACTGCGTTTGTATCCTTCATGTTGATGAAAAACCACCCCATCTACACGTTGGTGTTTTACGGAATATCCGGATTCCTCGATGCCTTTGATGGCTGGGCTGCCAGAAAATACAACCAGGGGACCCGTTTCGGTGCTGTGTTAGATATGGTCACCGACAGGTGTGCCACCTCCTCACTCATTACATACCTTTCCGTGATTTACCCTCGTTGGACTTTTGTGTGGCAGGTGTTGATCTCGTTGGACTTGGCCCTGCACTACATGCACATGTATGCTATGTTGTCTACGGGCTCCGCCAGCCATAAGAACGTTGACAGGAAGCAGCTGCGTATCTTATCGCTCTACTACAACAATCGCAATGTCTTGTTTGTTGTCTGTCTTGTCAATGAGATGTTCTACGTCAGTCTCTATTTGCATTACTACCAGTTCTTCTGGCTTGGAACTGTCATGTGTTGGCTCAGTGCTCCAATTTGGTTTTTCAAGCAGTTTGCCAACGTGATCCAATTGAGAGCTGCCGCTACCATCTTGGCTACCATGGATGCAGAGGAGCATTCGAAGAAGGAGAAGACGATATAAAGACGGAGTGTTCGACGGAACTAGAGGACGGAGAGACGAATTAGGATGAATTTAAAGGGCGAAAATATATTAACCTAGAAAGGTCCACCAAAGTAGTAATCATAAGAAAGACTAGCTAAACAGTGGGTTGTCTTCAATAATATAAATCGAATTTTTCATTATCTCTAATGATTTTCCTAATATGCAATTAAACTGGAATTGTGACAAAGTATCCACGTTGTCAAGATTATGATGCTGAACATTGGAGGCTCTATTTGTATATATTAATATATCCCAATATCAGAGAAACGAAATTTTGCACTTCACTTTACCTAAGGTGATCTGAAAGTCAAAGTATAACTTGCTTAAACTCTCGTAGGTGGATACACCTCACCACCTTCTATAACCAGTTGCTTCCAGCACTTTTTCTCTTCAGGTTAATTCCTAACAAGTTTTCACATGTAACAACATCCTTCCATCTTTGCATCTTTTTATACTTTTCCATGCTTTTAATAAGATACTTCTTTTCTCCTCCTCTTCCTAATTCAAAATAGAAATCTGCAGTAAGATCGTCGATATCGAGTGAGAGAACGCTGGGCATCACTTGCCTAATCAATTCATTTGTTTCATCAGCGTCTGTATTTGTCTCATTTACAAGTCCAACAAAAACCAATGTCCCCTCGAGGACAACTTCGGTATACTTCATCATCTTAGCTGTTTCAATAATCTTCACAAGTTTCACCAACCCTTTCTTGCAATTCTGAGTCGCAAGATATATCCTGCACTTGAGCAAGTTGAGACGGAGTCCCTGTAGCGTCAAGTTCCCTCCAGACAAGTACTTTTCGATAAGAGTTGTTGCAAATGAATAGTTCTGTAGATACATTTCATTTTCCACATGCAAGCACACAACTTCATTTTTCAGGTCCAATTCACGGATCTCTGCACTCAATAATGAATTAATGAGCTGTGCACTCACATTGTATTGGCCACTATTCATGTTCTGCCTAACCAGATTAATCATCGAACAGACTTGGAAAGAGCCAAAAATCGAATTGTTGTTCTGTAGAATTACCGAGTGGTCCATTTGTAACTTGGATAATTTCTCAACTACGTACGGCCGGCTCAAATTCCTTAATTTGATCAAGAATTTGTCCATCGGTTTGTCCGCTAATTCCACAGCGATTTCGTGGTAGACATCTCGAAGCAATGGAACCCCAATTCCATTCCAAACAACCAGTTGTATTTCGGCGGACTTGATAAAAGATGACACATTTGAATCGTGAAGGGATATGAATGTTGCTTTCAACAATGTTTCAAAATAATCGCTGCCACCATTGTTAATCAACTGGAGCGTTTTGAAATTATAACTGGACAGGTATAATGAAAGAGAAACCAGTTGCGACTTCTGAATCAAGAAATCCAACAATTGGTCTTCTGTATTGGATGTACCACTGAAACTTTGCAAATGCCATAGTTCAGGTTTGTTCCTAATGAAATTGAATAACCAACTGAGAATGAAGGTTAAAGTTGCGTTATCTTTATTTTCTCGGGCTACCGAAATAGCCTCTTCGATCAGGTCAATGGCCTTTTCGTCCTCGCCAAAGAATTGATGCAAAGATGCCTTCGATATGAGTGCAAAATGGTAGAAATACTTGGAGTTGTTCAGGACCATATAGTCAAAGTATTGATGAAGCAGTTCAAAAGCGCCGTTGTAGTTGGACTGGTGCAAATTCTCGAGGTAACGAATGTAGTAATATGACGGTAAGTTATTAAAATTTATGTTTTGGATCAGGTACATCAGTGTGCTGGTGGTCATCAAATACATGACATCACGAAGATGGCTTGGTGTTGGAGTTCCAAAGGACTCAAGAACGCTGATTTGCTTATCTAGAAGTATTTGAAGATCATTTTTGGAAACTGGTAGTAGCGATGCGTTGTTCGTGGAATCAGTGCTCAGTCCTGTGATTTCACTCAATTGACCGTTCAACTGCTTAAATAGTGCCTCATCGTCTGACTCCATTTTCTGTGCAATTTCACCACCGAACTGCTGAAACAAGTCTCGTACAGTCTCACGGTACTCCACAAACAGTGTGAATAGTAGAAACACCTCATCGAACTTAAGTAATCGAACCGACGTAACAACCTTGTAGATGAACATTCCAAAGAGCGATCTCGAGGAGACTTTCCCAGTATCAGCGTAAATGAAGTTGGGACTAGCGATACAGTTGTATATCTGAGATAACTTCAGGTCCAACTCCAGCACCGAGCCAACTGACCACAACAGTGCCAACAAGCTTTTCTGAATTGAAACATCGTCCCCAATTACTTTCTCAATTCCAAAGCACAAGTCCTTGAGCGATGGTACCACGATCAATTCGTCCTCTGAATCATACATCGATTCACCGCTAAGTAGTCCGACCAAGAACAGAAGGAATGGTCCACTTCTAGCAGCTATAACTTCGTTTTGAACATACACATCAATGAGAAACAAGAGCGCAATCTTGTGTGGGGTCAAATCCTCAGTTAGTAGTAGCCTGGTTGACATCTAGAGGGGTGGTACGGAACGGTAGTTGTTGTAGTGTTTTCGTGAGTAGTTGTTGCAGCTTTTTGTTTGAATGTGTACTGATCTGGTCACGTGAGGACATATAAAAAAGTCAGATGTCTTGGAGTAGTATCGAGTGGAGATATACAAGGAGACGACTTTCACTCAGGAATGAGTAATTTAGGCTGTAGGGCTACTTGCATAGCTTTAAGGAACAAACAGAACTAGTTGAAGCATGTGACGCGGCTTCCATATATCTTCTGAGTTGGCAATATGTCATTTTATTGTTGCGTATAGATCCTGATGCGAAACTGGCTACTATAAATCAAACAACTAGCTATGCATTACGATATATTATTATAAACGAAGTCATAATTGCTGTGCATGAACTCCCCCGTCTAGTACTGAAATTATTCATCATCCGACTCCTCACCAAGATCAATTTCTGGCATTTCAAAATCTGCATCATCTTCTCCAGTCAAGACCGTGGAAGTAGTTGTAGTAGATGTCTCCACCTGGATTGTCTCTCCTTCTTGCAGTACTAACTTCTTTATTTCTTCAACAGTTTCAATAATAGTTTCTTTTGGAGCAAAGTGTAAAACAGAATCACCTTCGAATTCCGGCTTCGTGAATAGCTTAGTTTCATCCAATGGCGTAACCTCCAAAACAGAGTCGGTCATGGAATCGATATCACCTGCAGCTGAAGATTCTCCAATTGAACTTTCGAATCTTCTTCTTTTATGTTGTGGTTCTTCTTCTTCTGCGTCTTCATCTTCGTCATCCTCTTCGTCATCTTCGATGTCCTGTGTCTTCTTGAGGTATATCGATAACGGAGGGAATCTAGGGTTATTGAAAACACTCAACACTGGGTCTCGTGGAATGAGAGACGAGACAATTGGCAATAACGAGATTTGTTCAAATCCAGGATATAATACCGCGTTTACTAACAACTCGCGTAACTCTTCCGGTGCTCTATGTTCAGCATTATAGTGTTTAGCATTTACGGTCTCGATCACAATGTAGCGCATAATTTTATAATGCTGCGTAGGAGGCAAGTTTACCTTTGTTAATATGGCGTTAATGAAACGGCGAACAGCGTATGCGGTTCTGGACGGGATGTCCTGAATAAACAAGTGCTGGTGTGATAACAAATCAGATAAAGGAACACTTGCTTGAGACTTTTTCTTCTTTTGGTTGTGTCTCTTGCCTGAATATTGAATCTGCTTGTTTGATACTCCTGGTGGTTTCTGCTGTTGATCAAAGCGTGGGTCGACTAACAACAATGCAACGTCAACAAACTTTAAAAGCTGTGAGTGATCGTTCAAAGATGAAACAAGAGACAAATATGATTCAACACACAACAATAATTCACTGTAGAAGTCCTCGTGAGCAAGTAATTCAGTGTAGTCAAACTTTTTATTTTTGAAGGGTAACAAGATTTCCAAAAATGACAAAATATTGGATAAATGGGGTAACATGTTACCTCTGTATGTCAGGGCCAAAGCAGAGAGCAATTTGATTGCATTTTGCTGATTGCTCAATATGGTCGATTTGACCAAGCTCTGAGCAGTTCCCTCGCTAACGTCGTATTTGAATGTCAAAAACTTGAGGTTGATCAGACAGATTATCTCACATAAAATAACGATTTGGCCAATTGGCACTCTGACTCCGAAGTTGGTTTCAGTTGTAACGTAAACTCTGATCAAATTGAGTAAAATATCAAGGTTACCTGCAACCGACAAAATGGTGCTAGGATCGTTCAAGTCGATTGCGAGAGCTGATAACAATTTAGCCGAGTCATCTTGTTCAAACTTTGGCAAGCGGCGCATCAATTTCACCAAATCTCCATCTTCACCAATATTTAAGAACTCATTGTAAATAGACAAAACAGACAAAGTCTCTTTCACCAAGTTCAATACTTGGGAAGCCCATACGAATTCTGGATCAGTCTTCTCAATGGCAGGTAAAATAGCCAATGTCTCATAGATGGCTTCTTTAATTTCAACAGGATAGGTAATGAATTCAGGAGCGTTCATCAATGTGATCAAACGAGCCCTCAACTTATTTCCATATGGTCTGAATGTGGTTGGGTGGGCTTGCACCAATACGCGCAAAGAACGGATTATGAGTAACGGACTGTAGTGCAACTTCTCCAAGAACAAGGTGATCATCAGAGACAACTTTGGAGTCAAAAGTTCTCTAGTTAAAGTGGGCTTACCTCTGATCTTTTGAGCAGTGAAGTTCAAGGCGTCGACGGTACAGTTCAAGATTTTGATGTCCATGGTTTCGTTGTAAGATTCCAAGTTCTTCAACAATTGACCAAAGATAGGCACCCCCTCATTGGCCAACAAAGTGTAGTTGTCCACAAGCACCCTAATCAAGTTTGTTCCACACCATTTGGAATATTCAGAAGGAGATCTGGCCAAGTTGAGGGTGCGCAGAACCAAGTGCTTTGTCTCAGACTTCGTGAGGTCGATGAGAATCGACTTGTCGTTGTGCAATGCTGCAAGTATAGGGAGTACCGATTCCGGCACGGACTCGATCTGCTTAAGGATCACGCTGATTGGAAGTGACATTGGTTGACTATTTCAAAGTGAATTTATTTGCAGCTTATTTTTTTTCAGACAACCTCATCGGATGCGGCGCTACCATGTCAAATATCAGATATGCCCATCGACAGATGTACGAAACGATACATGCCAGTATTGGCATTGTATAGGTATATAGAAATTTTGACCGTACAGTGGATTTCGAATTCTCTAAATTTTAAAGAAGAGTATAACAATTTCAAATTTTAAGTACCGTGGTCTACAATTTTTAAGTCAATCTAAGGCTCGACGTGGGGAGGAGAACTGGTACATCTCAGCTCTTCGAAGGAATGATCTCCCTGAAGACTGTAGAGTGAGCACGAACATGAAAACACTATTTTTTGCCTCGTGAACCTATACAACTGCTGATACCCCCACAATTAGGCCCATAGTCTCGAACAGTGCTGCACAAACCAGCATAGAACTCATCGTGCTCTTTCGGAATTGGAACCGTTGGTGGAATGACGTAGTGAGCACGATAGATCTCGCGAGATGCCACGTCCCAAGGAGCATCCCCTATGACATCCTTTTTGTACGTACTTTGCAGTGCAATCTCCTTTGTATACTTCTTGCGGAGTCTCCTTCTCTGTTTCATGGCATCGTGAGACTGCCTCTCGATTGCACTGTGTATGCTAACGTGAGTACTGCTCACGTCATAGAGCAAACCCAAAGGTTCAAATTCATCTTTTATTTTGAGCTTGAGCAACCTCCTTAGGATGGACTGAGATGGACCTGCTCTGACCTTCACACAGTACCAGCACAAGCATATTGAATAGGGATGCTTATAATGTAGCCGGTAAAGCTGTTCTGTTCTTTCAAAAGCTCTATCTAACCTCCCAGACTCCACTTTATCGTCATGGTCTATGACTATTTTATTATCCGATTCAAGACAGTCCTTGAAGTAGTAGTGCGCAGAGAGGAGATGAGTGTGCCAGATCAAGTCAATATCCAATGTTGGTACTAGCATCTCGTTAATGTCGTACTGTGTTAGGAGCCTGAAGTAGTTCTTGTATCTGCCTATTGCACACATAATAGTGGATCGAGGAGTTGACAGCTTTGGCCAGTTGAGGCCATTCATCTTCTCAACGAATCGACCTTGTCTGATCACAGCACCAACCAAATCTTCCGATATTTCGAAGACTTGCAAGAGTGCATTTTCTGGAGGGGGGCGAATGGTAGTTTGAATCAAGTTCATGTTCAAGTAGATCCTGCTAATGAGGCGCGTCTCTCTACCTCCATACGGAAGTTTTGACAATTTGGCGATGATCTTCTCCAAGCTGCTCCGGTGCATCATCTCCAGTACGTTTTCCTTTAGTAAAAGGATGATGTCGCCATTAATAGCAATGCAGTCTCTATGGGCGTGATACTCATGAGACAAGATGCTCGAGAAGTACTGGAATATTCCGGGGAGAACAGCTGGACTATGCATATCGGAGTACAACTGTCTCTTTCTCAACTCATTATGACTGATTTCTTGCAGAAACTGGCACGAACACTGAGGACTGTGACCCTTGAAGTTACTGTCCGCAAAGCCTGTCAATGAGTCGTTCGTATAGGGAACATTGCGGAGAAGAGTACTGTCACATCCTGGACAGGAAACGTCTAGAGTATACCTGTACATGTCAAAGTCTCGAGAAACATCATAAACACTTAAATCCAAGACTTGATTCTTAATGTTGCCTGATGTGAATGGCTCCAATAGCTTGAGATAAGCCTTCTGTAGTGGCTCAGCAGGGCTGTACTCAAAAGTCTCATCGTCAATAGCTGGATGGATCATATGAAATGGGAATGGCATGTTTGCAAACTTGTAGAAGTCATTACGCATGAAGTTAGCGTAGAAGGCCCTTGGGTTGAGAAGGAAGGCGTGCCATACCATGAGCACGTCCAAAGGAGGTAGGAACATGCTACAGATGTAACTAAGAGTCGCATCCTTCTTAGAGCTTTCTTCATACCTTGCCTTCTCTTTTAACGAGCTAGCCGGTTGTATGCCACAGGCAAACTTAAGACAGCTTGTAAATACTATGAAACGACGGAAAGCATTGGTCACGAATACCTGCCAGATCTTCTCCGTGTTTTCATCGAGACGAGTCCTGGTACCGTCATAATCTTTTTGCATGGAGTCAGGCTCATGGTTGCCAATAACATGGGCTTTCATCACCAGGAATGCCCTGAGCAACTTCAAATGTGCTGCAGTGTCGCCTGCACCAGGATAGTAGGTTGTTTGTGTTATTGGCAAATTGTCCAACCAATGATCATTTCTTCTGCTCTCGACACTCCCGCCGTAGATGTACCGATAGCTTGCAAATGAGTCTATAGGAGTATTTTGAAGCAAACCCACGAAACTGTCATCCATGCTCTGAATGTGTGCTTTAAAATCATCCACAGCTGACATTTTGCCTCCAAACGATGATGGGTTTGCCTTCTTTGCAGCTAGAGCAACTGCAGCAGCGTGAAGCAATTCCATGTTTAGTGTAGGCTTCCTTATTGTAGCAGAACCAGTAGGTGGTTTTACACTCACCTCGGGCATTGCTGAGGACTTGCTTTCGACTGATTGATTCCATTCGCGAGCTTCGAACTCAGCCACGGCTGCTATATCAGCCTCAATTGATGCAGAATCAGGTACCGAACCTGGTCTTGCCTCGGCCATTGCCGAACTGCCTTCGACGGGCTGATTCCATTCACGAGCTTCGAACTCGGCCACGGCTGCTATATCAGCCTCAATTGATGCAGAATCAGGTACAGATCCTACCTTCAACTCGGCCATTGCCGAGGAAGTGCATTCGAGCGGTTCGATACACCTCTCTAGATCTTTCGCCCCTTCTTTCATATCTTCATTACCATAGTTTCCGAATGGCATTTTGCTTCTCTTTGGCTTGAGAAACCCAGCGGAACGGCGATGCCTTTTATGTGGGCTTAGCTTTGGTTTACGAGATTATATGCGGGGTCATTAGGCGCACCGTTTGCACTGACCACGAGTCATCCTCCTACAGAGTCATTCGAGCACCTCGAATTGCTGGTAGATACGCAGAAGCTTAATCCAAAAGAAGAAGGAGCTGGCGAGATATAGCACAGGCAAAATTTATACGATTGACATTGTCAAGACATAAGGTTCAAGGCGTTAGATATATTAGAGATAACAGTGAGTACATATGGAAGGCAACTGTGAACGATTTTTAGTATAAACTCTAGTCTAAGCCCAAATCTGCAAGTGCTCGTAAAAGTCCACTCTCTTGTCTGAGGTTCTCTTTGCAATCTCAAATCTAGCTTCGTCCACCATTTTAGGGTGACCACAAGCGACCACAGCCATCGAGTTGCCTGGACCTTGCTCTTCCTCCTCAATTATCTGAGCCATGGATGGTCTCGAGTGGATGAAGGTGATATGTGGGAATGAGTGCTTGATGGCATCAACCTGCTGGTCCAATGAACAGCCCTTTTCGGTTTCATTCTCCAGACCAGATTCCTTTTCTTTCTTGGACCCATCTTCATCACTTTCGTCCAACTTGACTTCTTGTTTCATATCTCTCTGCACTCCCAAATGCATCGCCTCCGAAAACAACCCAGGAATACCGTTACCACCTGCAAGGAAAACAGCACGGTGGTAGTTTTTCACGTTGCACAGCTCAAGTCCACCACCGTATGGCCCTTCAACAGTCACTCTCATGTTCCTAATGTTGTCTGGCAAGCTGAGGAGTTCGGATTGCAAAGTTTGCGTGATACCTTCTTTCACTTTAATATAGAAATTGATCTGGTTCTCGAGCTGCACGTAAGTGTATGGGTGAGATTGGTAGAACTTGCTCTTCAGTAAAAAGTAGAGGTATGCAAAACCTCCATTCTGTGGCTTCCACCAACTGCAGATTGGAACTTCAATCCTGAGCAAGTCTCCATTGATCAACTTGACGTCCGTGCGTGGGAACCCAAAGACGAAGAGTCTTCCGATACGTACAAATCTATCGAAAACCCAAATTCCGATCGAAATGTACATGAACAAAGTATAACCCAAGTCAACAACGTGAATCCACGTACCGACTATGAATATGACAGCAAGAGCAATGTGCAATAATAAGAAGATCTCATACCAGTTACGTCTGAAGAAGAGCATACTTTGAGCCAACATCAAACCACCGGCAACAGTTCCAACTATACCCCACAAGAAGTATGTCTGTGCTGCTTCGTAAGCAAAGTAATGTCTCTCCAAAATTGTCCAGCACACAGAGTGAATGATGATCATAGACATAAAGACACGAGCCATCCACTTGTGGTAGGTGATAAAAGTAGCAAAGTTGACACCAGTAATCCAAAGCAAGACATTGTTTCTTCCACTAAATAGGAGAATTAATGGGATTGCCACAGTTCCAATTATACCAGACCTATCGGCCAAGTATCTTTGCATGCACTGACCTTTTGCAGTGTAGATAGGATTGCCCTCTATGTATTGCATGTCTGCACCCAAGAAAGCAAGAGAGAGTCCAAGGAAGCCCAATAAGACCACCGACTCCAAACGAGATGGCATCAACATCTGGAAGAACCCTCCAAAGCGCTCAGACCCAACAACTTGCTGCTTGTTGTATCCGTAGGTGGCTGGAAGTACAACGTACCTCTTCAACTGCTTTAACATAGAAGACTCTCTCGATCTGACAAATACCAGGGGGAACAAGTACTGCAACCAGTTACTTAAACTGTAGAAGAATAAAACAAGCATCCAATAGCCCATCAAGGCAAACCCGAAGTAGTCGGATAAATTGAAGTTGTTCATGAATTGGTAATACCCTTTATAGTAAAGGTCTGTAGTGGTCGGGTCAAACTTAACTGGGCGTGTGATCACACCGCCCACAGTATAGTTGGCGGCATCGTCGAAATCAATGGCTGACTCTTGATAATACGTCAATGCGTCTGCAAACTGAGTTTCGGTAATGTTAGCATAGTAATCACTGCAGTACTGTACAGCAAATGCAGCAGATTGTGGGTACAGGGCCTCGTCCAACTGATACAAGCATCCAGCAATCGAGGCGATCGACTCATTGTTGGTACACATACAAAGGTATGCATTAACAAGAGTGGCATTGCAAAATACAACTTCATCTGCGATTTGTGCATGGCAAGCGTATACCTCTGACTGGTAAGCAGGATTCCAACAGAACGGCGCAGGCTTGGCATAGGCCAAGGAGAAGAGTGCAAACGCTGCTAAGCTTGAAAGCAAGGTTAAACGCATGTTAAACCGATGGAGCAGGACTTCAAAATTGAAACCACTTGGATTCAACCAGGTATTTATTCTTTTTTGCAACCTGGAGGATGGTGCCATAAAATGGCTCGGGGACTCCTCCAATAGGTGTAATACATTCCACAATTCCCCAAAGGAGTTGATGCAAGCCATTCCTCAAAGGTTATTAAGTAAGGTGAGGCTGTAATTGGCTACCACAGAGCTGTAGAAGGGGTACGGTAGCTTTGGCCCTGTGGAACCAATAGAATCAAAAGCTTTAGTCCGCGGACCGGTGATTAGATGGCATCAGATAACTTTCAACCGCCTTCAACCGTGTAGTATAGTACAAGAATAGGCAAGAAGGCTTGGCAAATCCGCACCAGATGGTTCTAGGAATGGCTTCTGTTGCCGAATCACATATATCTGCCCTTAGATTGGTCTCATTGCAGCAGGTCCAACTGTAGCACTAGTTCATTTCCTTGTTCGCGTACTACAAGCAACTCAGTTCCTCGGTGTGGTCCGTATACGCTGAAGAAGAAAACCTTTCATCGACCAAAATTGCCCTGGAAAACCGAATGTGAAATATTATAGTCAACATTGTGGTACCCTGCATAACTTCACAAAACATGCTGGCCTAACCGTTGTTGTCAATTTAAAATCATGAACACAAGCCAGGATGAACGTGCAATGAGGGCATCCCAACGATCCCGGCTTCCGGTTCATTGTCCCAGGTTCTTCAGCCAGGATTCGTATACGAATTCGAGCGAATTCGCTCATCTCAGATCATCTCCAAGATTAGGTTCGTCTTGGACCTGGGGCAATTTGTGAGACACAGGTTTTGTCTCACTTGCGCTTTGGGACCTGAGACCAAGAGGTTTTCGCCTCGGCCAGCATGGTGTCACTATTTGACTCAAAAGATTGGGGGAGTAATGGGGGATCTACGGAGCCACCTGCCCATTAGGCCGATCTCTCTTTCCCATTCTTATTATGAAAGTTAGCGGATCGGTCTTATTAGTGCCAAGAGATATTGATTGGCGACCCGTAGTCGCACAGCATCGTTGCGGCTATGCAGTACAACCGGGACGTTTTGCTCCAAAACTCTTCGAGGCTTTTTGGCTACTGGTAGAGTCATAAGCGGGCATTGTTAGAGCACTTCTTTCCCAAGCTTCCACCAGGCGAAGTTTCTCGTAATTGGCCCGTGACGGAGTCAATTTCCTAGTTAGAACCATTGGTTAGCCAAGATATTTGCAGAGTCGGAGCCTGTGATATGGAGGACACTCGTGGATTCGTTCCAGCCAATGGACCAATTCCAATTACTCTTGTAGATCCAGGAATCCTCATACGAGCTTCGTCCCTTTTCATCCGTTAAGCAGCTCAATTTCCAAGAATAATGGCAAAATGATCGGTATCTCTACGTATTTCCCTTCTCTTTGTAGTATCTGTGAATGCCCCGCATAGTTTTCGACAGAAAGCTTGGTCTAGCTGGGGTTTGCATCAATTTCGTTAGAATTCCTGTTAGTGCAATATCATTTTGCTTCAACCGCAACGAACTCAGCCTCTTGGCCAAAGTGTGGAGAGTAATTCAGTCCATTGCAAGACAGAGAGTCTCTCAGGTATCCGCAGTGGTCTTGATGACTTGTATTGTCTCGGAATCATCATATATCTTCCTTACGTTTGAATTCAGCCTAAGTTAACCCAGTTTTTGACATTGAGCAAAATAAATTGCAAACGAATAATGCTGGACTTATAGCATAATGTACATCTCCAATATCTCCATGTTTGGCTGGAAGTACTGATTCAAATCACACTCCGTTATACTCGCCTAGGTCAAAATTGATTCACATCTGAAATGGGAATGAAGGGTCCAATTCCAGTTCCAGAGTATCCCAAATGATATTTGTGAATTATCCAGCAACAAACTCTGTATTAAATGATCCCTTGGTACCATAATCAGACTGTCGAGGTCATGATTCTCAATGGACACTTCCGTCAGAAGTTCGGAAAACCGGTTCATTTGCTCTGGGACGTCGTATCCTTCGGGGTCCTTTTAGTCATGCAGCACTAGCAATCTTCACAAGCATAATGAACAACTTAAGCAACAAGATAGATCAAAAAGACTCATTGATTGAGGTCAAGGAGATACTTATGCTGGTTCAAATACTCCTATTTCAAGTTCAAAAGAATAAGGTCTATTCTAGCAGACCAAAAGACAACAGGATCATATAGGATCAACATCAGGGCAGGTATTCTAAAATTTCATACTTGGTTATGGAGTACGACTTTGGATGTTCGGTTCCAATTTGGATGCTCTGTATTGCATGTTTTGGCACCTTCGAATTGCAATCAATGAATTCTCACCAAGTCCGACAGCTGTGATCTTGATTTCGGAAGAAGAATATGAAGCTCATCTTATGCTTCTAATGATGAACCACAAGTCCTAAGACCAAAATGTTATCATATCTGAGATGTCTATTTGATATTGACAGATTCATCTACGCAAAGCTCAACTAGGTACTCAATTGAAGAAACTCGATCGAACAGCTCAACGCTCAATGGTAAACCCTAACGTGCAACCAAACCGATAACAAATCAGACATGTTAGAAATCTCTAATTGACATCCTTATGCAAAATTCAGCTAGAAATGTCCTTTGGCAGCATTAACTCCAGGCAGGGAGAATACCATCAGCAAGATGACAGCTTCGTGAAGACTGAAGACAGAAGTCTTCACTTATGGGTTGCAAATATAATGGTGTTAGCTCCACATCGAAGGATGATGATCGCAGAGCATCTCTCCAAGGAATCCCACCCAGAAAATCTCCAGCAAGCAAGACTCTCTGGGAAACTTCCAGCATGTCTCGTATTTGAATTGTATATGCTGCCGGTGTTGTCGGTACATTAAAAGCGATAACACCGTAACTCTCTACAGGTTCTCAGCATTCTCAGGAAAACTAGTTCCTTGACCAACAGGATGATAGTCTCAATTAGACAGCAAAATGAGGCTGAGCAACAGCTAATGAGAGTGGAATCTCAGCTGCGGTGTCGCAAGTCCCTTCTCGGAACAGCTTGGTGTTACCTCGACCTTCAATAAGTCTGGTGCCCCTTTCGGCCAAAAGCATACCCAGGTATTATATCAAGTTAACCTAGCAAACAAGATGTCTTCCGGTCATAATAAGTAAAAGAGAGTGTTCAGTAATCGAAACCAAGCCTTGACATTGGACAGCTCTCATCATTAAGGCCAAGATATTCATACCAAGATTTTTGCACTAATTACTGATAGCCTGAAAACGCCGCAAGATTGGACTGGCGATTTCGATTCGCGTGCATTTCTCGGTCTACCAATGGATACGGCAGAACCCACACGATGTCGATACCTGCTTTAGCATGTCGGACAGTCTACCGTGACAGTGAACGTGCTTGAAGAAGTACCAGCAAGTTTTGACTGGCAGTACATTTCCACGGAAAGATTTGCGAAGCATTTGAGACCATTATATAGCGAACCATGCGAAGTTCGAAGAATAGCGAGGAATAACCATTGAGTTTCCGGGGCTTTGTCAGATAAGTTTACTAAGATGTAGTAATTTAGGAAATATGTGGGAAGACCACCAAGACCAGAGAAGTTGTACCGGTGGGAGCATTTGTGCCGTTCTTGTGAGAGAAAGTGCTCGAGCAGCCAACAACACATGAATGATGGAGAAAGAAAAGTGAACGAATAGAAGAACGTATACAAGGACAGCATGGTACGCACAATAGTGATCGGCCGAGAGAGATGTTGGTGTTATAATCTTCGTTAAAGTGTTTGTTGACGTCAATTACGTAGTCGTTGTGACTTTGCTTATTAAGGAACTAAAATCTGGGGACATAATATTTCACTTCGTTAAATCACTCTTTCTCGGAACCAGTTGATGCAGATTCTTACACCTTGAACCGTCTGTTGTAAGATATGAGTCTTAGCTGGGATGCCTAATGACTAGACAGAACTAGCAGTTCTTCCTATTCCAGGAAAGTGCCAAAGGTCGAATCCTCCGGCTTGAAATTTGCTTCTCAGATTACCTTAAACGATAGGCCAGTTTCAATGCCGGCCCGTTCTGTACTTTCTGGTGCTTCGGCTCATTTTTAGTAAGACAGAACATCTCTTCTTGTGATTCTGAAAGATCTTTGTAGAGCTACCTGGAGCTACAGACAAGAGTACGACTACTTCTGGCCACAGAAAGATACACCAATACTTCCTTGGACAAGATATGCTCAACTGCCTTGTCCCCACATGTCTCCTATTCCACTTCAGATCTCCACATAGGTAATAGTCCTACATCTGTGCTTATATGTTAATCCCAGAACTTGGTCCAAATACGCACAATTGAATTTCAAAGAATCATTTCATTTGCGTGTTTCTCTCTAACTGGGAAGACAGTTGTCCAGGCAGTGACTTACCAAGCAGCTCTCGGCTTGTTCAGCTACTCAGAAAGTGAAAGCACCTCGAACTACAGTCTAACAATAACGAAGCAAGTACTCTCAAAACAAAGAACCTGAACAAACATCCCGGAGACTTGCGAATTAGTATCCCCAAACCTAGAACTCTTGTAAAACCTACAGTGTCAATAAACTCTTATTAATCGAATTAAAGTAAATGTATATTTATGTAGTGATTGAGGTGAGCCAAATCATCTTCGGTCTCTAGCAATCTTTTTGAGGTGCTCACGCAAGTATATCTCCAATTGATCAAAGGACATCGTCTAACAAACCTTCAAAACCAAATGGCTCGTACAAAGTTCCCTCACCTTCGAAAAACTTGGACATGGACTCGACCCAGTGCAATCTCAAGGAGTGCAACATAGCAGAAGTACCTTCCATAACAACCAAAATCACTACAGTCAAGGTGAACCACATGGCAAATAATGCCACAGTCATAAAGGTACCCAAAACCCCGGTCATTCCAAATGCTCCTCCAATTGTCATGGTCCACAAAACTGTAGACAACTGAGCGTGTGCCAACGACAACGCCCACAATCTCAAGTAAGACGCAGTGTGCGAAACACAGTTCAAGCAGAATTCAATGGTGTGAATAACTTGGTGAATCATGATATCGCTGAAGTTGTGACCTTCATGGTGCTCGTCATCGTCCTCGTCATGTGCCTCTTCTTCTTCGCCAGCTAATAACTTGTATTCGGCTTCCTTGTCCAAACGTCTTTTCAAGGTCAAAGGCTTCAATAACAACAACCATGGAACACAAATGAGTGCAATTGTAATCAAAATCAATTGCACAGTGGCTTGACCCAGGTACAATGGCTCTGCAACAGTTCCAGGAGCCAAAAACATGGAAATCAACATGTTGAGCAATCCAGGTGGTTGCTTTCCAACAGCAAACCAATCAATAGACCATTTGTACACGATACACAATGAAAGGTAACCAAAGATACCTTGCATGAAAAGCAAACCAGGAACGAAATTACCAACAATATCAACCACGGATTGGAAGTGAATGTGATTGACGAGAGAGAACATGTATGAGTAAGACATGTGCAAGTAACCCATCAAAATCGACAACTTCATCTTGTAGGAGTTTGAGAAGAGCAATGCATTTTCAGTTCCGTGCCAAGCAGGATCCAACCCGAAGGCATAAGTGCCAACTTGTGTTGCTCTCAAAGTATCACCAACTTTGAAATCTTCTGGCCATGTCCATCCAGAGTTGAAGAAGGTGGTGGTTCTAGAAAACACATCATTGTACAAGAAACCAGTGTACATGGAGAAAATACCCATAAGGAGTAAGATGTAACGTCCAGTGAAAGCCATGTCGAAAATTTCGTCACGTTTCATTGCACCCAACTTCTTCTCGTTGTACACCAAGGTCAGTGCAGCCAAAGTCAAAATGAACCCATGACCCAAATCACCGAACATAATGGCGAACATAAATGGGAAGGTGATCACAGTTGGTAAACCAGGGTTCACTTCACGGTACGTTGCAATACCGTAGGCATCACAGATACTCTGGAAGGCAGCAGTAAACTTGTTGGTGCGGTGGAACGTAGGTGGTGTTCTGGTAGTTTCCAAAACGTTGATGATAGTAGGCATGGTGGCCGAGTTCTCGAGCTGCTTCACCGCAGTGGTTAAGTTATTGATATCATCGGTTGGGATCCAACCTTCGGCGACCAAGGTTTTTCTGGAATCATCATAATCACAGCGGTTCATGGTTTTGTAAACAGCCTTTTCTCTAGCGATAACTTCCCACCATTTGGCCAAATCTCTTGAGATTGCAATCAATTCGGAAGTCAAAGCAGATTCAGATTGCGAAACAACAGTAGACAAGTCGTTCAAGTGAGAGTTGACCTCTACTAATTGTTCTTGGCGCAAAGCATGGGTCGAGTCCACCTTATACAAATCAGCGTCCAAGGATTCACAAACCTTACGGATACGATCATAAATCATCGAACCGTGAGAAAAGATAATGAAAGAGTTCTTGTTGACAAACTTTCCTAGTTTCGAGTCAAATACCTGTTCCTTCAACTCTTCAGAGTGGTAGTACAAGTTACCTCTCAAAACACGCCACAATATCTGTTGTAAAGTGGACACCTTTTCGCGGGCAATAACACCTGTGATGAATGGGGAATAGTGAGTAGTTCCTGCTTCTTGAGCTTCCAATTGAGAAAGTAAGGCATCTTGCTCTGACTCAGCAACACCGGCTGGGCCTGTGTGGAATTGAAAGAAGTTCTCTACACCTTGAACAGCAGCCTTGCGCTGTTTCAAGTCCTTTTGTCTTTCATACAAAGATTCAGTGGAGGTGATAAGTTGACCAACTCTGTCTTCCAACAATTGAGCATCTTCAGCCAATTCATCAATTTCACCCTGTGCTACTATTGGTTGGTGTTCATATGGGTATGCTTTGACATCGATCAGCTGCTTGTCCAATTCTTTCTTGAGGAAGTTGTATTGTCTTTCGATGTTGTCCAATTTACGCAACTCCTTAACGAACGAACGCTGGAACTCGTTAACCTTGGAGTTCAAATCACGGAATTGAATCAAGTTCAATTGACCAACAGTATAGATAACGTCACGGGCAACCTCGGTAGGCACATACAACTGAATGAGCGACATTTCCGCAGAGCCTAGAATTGTTAGTATCAAAAACAAGCGATAGAGAAGTGGCAAAACACCAAGCTGCCAAGGTATAGGAGTTCAAGCTTGTACTGGAAGCCAGTAACGAGTACACATTGTCATATATGTGGTAGATTGACTCCAGACTCTAATGATTCTCCACGAACTAAGGTGTCGCCCTCAATTACATCCGAGCGGTAATTAAACGAAGATTGCTCAATTCAAACAGTAAACATGTAAACTTGGGTACAACAAGACAGCCTATCACTTCTACTTTTAGAAAAGTAAGAGTACGTACGGAAAATGGCTTCATCTCTCTCTTTTTCAGCCATCTTGTTCTGGTTAGTGGTGTTGGATAGATTGTTATCTTTAATTTTGTTCGTTATCAAATTTTTTGGATGGAGAGTTAAATTGGACACAGGTCACGTGGGACAGACCAATAGCTTTGCGTCAAATGAGACACCAACGAAGTGAAGGTGCTTGGTACAAAGGATCAGAAACAACGAACTAAACAAGTTTGAAGAAGCTTGATAGTTGTGTAAATGAAGAAATTTGAAGCCATGGTAACTTTTTTGAAAGAATTTGGGTGCCAATTGAGAGAGTAACCATAGAGGTAGAGACTTAGCAAGACCAGGAAACGGGCCTGAGACCAAGATGTCTTCCAAATTGGCTAGGATGAAGAGTTAGCAGTCGATTCTTATGTCTTATAATAATTCATTTCCAGCAGGTCGAATAGCCTCAATTAATAAGTATACTCAGCATGTTCATTTCCTAAGATACCCTAAGGGAGAACCTGTTACATAGTCCGGAGCATAAGAATCGAATAGGATGTAAAAGTAAGGTAGTTGGAAAGCGTGCAGCCATCATGAAGCTGAGCAAGTGGCTACCCTGTTTCAGTTTAAGAGCCTTGATTGGGTCTTCTTCACCTAGAAATCAACCTTAGTTGGCTGCGTGGCCATAATCTCCTTAAGTAAGGTGTAACTGGACTGCTAAAAAAGTTCAACACTCTGGCAAGCCCAATTAGTGTGCCGATTAACCAGTTTGCACTTATTTCTACTGCGTTTGCAGATACCGCTGTATATAAACACGAAAACCTCTTGCACAAGCATAGTCAATTAACTTTCCTTTGATAGGAACAATCTCAAAAACATCTATTTCGACAAAGAGCGGATTCCTTCAAGATCCCCTGTACATTCCCTATTATTTACCATTTCCAAACCTAAAATAGTAACTGCTGACTGAAGCTTCCTCTTCCAGATATTTACATATCATGCTCTCCGCAATCCTATAACGTCAACAGTTGACAATTGGCAAGGAAAGGCATTTTTCAATATGTGGGGGCTTGCTCAGATGTTCGCCTCACCTCACTGTCCAATTGTTTGCAGTTAGGGTCATCATGCTCTTAGATAATTAAGTACTGAGCGATGTGGGGATTCTAATTGAGTTGGCGTATTTTGCATGATTAATCGAGCTGGTGTCCACTCCGTAAGACAACTTTCTAGGTTTGTTTATCTAATAGGCACCCCTGCTCAATCTTGCCCCGATCTTATCGCTAGACTGGAGGTAACTTTAACCGTCCATCAACTGTGGTATACCACTCTTTGCCGCACGGAGGATGCCTTTCCCGATTCAAACAAGCTGGAGTCACTGTGGAGAATTGAGAATGCCGTTGACACGGCCGGCATTATAATGTGGCCTTATCTGAGCTGGCTCTGCACCGCACTGTCACATCGTAACGCAAGATCATTTATTCCAGTAACTAGGTCTCAGGAGAGTATGTGCAATTGAGCATCAAAACCAAAATCCAACACACACCCCTCGATATGCGAGTAGCCAGTCGAACCAGAATTAAGCCATCCCAAAGTTAAAAGTGATGTCACTCGTACGGTTTCTAGATTCGCGGAGTTGGTCTACAGCCACTATCTGTCGTATTAAATCACCTAAAATCGAAATCGCTCCCGATGCTGAATGGATTAATTGTTAATAATATCCAACCAATTACGGTTGTCTATGCACAGATAAGGTTCAAATGCGATGATAAAAAGCACTGGCCCCAAACACACATCTATTTCGGCAAATGTCTTAGTTTACCATGTCGCTGGTGCAAGTATAACAAGAGTTTGATAATCCAACTCCCAGACGCCTTTTGAACCAACCAAGAAAATTGGCCCCGAATCACAGAAGCATTTAGCTCAGACTGCTGGAAGCATGGAAGGAGCGGAAAATACTTCCAGAAGCATGGAAGGCCAGACCCCCTACGCACTAGAATAATTCCGTTTTGAGTGCGAACCTTATTTACGACACAAAACAATTGGGCGTGTAGATAATTTGCGGCCAAATAAATGTGGTCTTATCATTGAAGCCAGTGGTGGCCACAGCCTATACTTTCCTGAACAAAATACTACATTACATGGTGCCGCATGATGATGATTCCTTGTTTAATTTAGAAGCTGACCTTAAATTGAAAAGGAGGTTCTCAAAAACTTATAAATCAGCATGTTTCTCTGAGTTTTGGCTCACTAACAAGCACCTGATTCAAAATGGGTAAACCAGCACCAGTCAACTGTCCGAATGAAATCGAAAGCGGTAAACTTTCTGACTACAGAGATTACTATTCTAACCTTATCCTCTACAAGCAGTACGAGCAAGCATTGACAGAGAGACTGAAGAGGCGTAACGAGTTCTATCAGGTCCTCTTGGAATTATTTGGCACGATTATTGGGCAAGAGCCATTTCCAGCAACCGCAGCATTGATTGCGGTTCAGAAGATCCAAATTCTGAAAAAGATTGATGATATCAGACTGTGTCAGACCAAGTTGACCAATTTGAAAGCATATATCGAGGCTCATGGCGACAAGGAAGTAACTATTGAGGAAGCAGCTCGGGTGTACAATGGACTAGAAGTATAACCATTATAGGAAATCTTTTCAGATATTCTATGGTATCTCTCTCCGTGGCCTATGTCTTTATTTTAGTTTTAGTTTTATGCTATTTTAAGAGATTTATTCAAAATCAAATTATGTAAATTAGACTTGCAAATGACTATTAACATTGATAGTGTCAACGGGAAGTATGCTTTCAAACGTGTAGTAAAAGCTTTGAGGTTTATTAATACGAATGGTCTAAAAGCAGACCCAGAAAATTGACAGAATATATCATCAACGCTGCCTTTCAAAAGGTTTAGATTCTACTATCAGGGAGCATGAGCAATTGCAACACGACTGATGAGAGACACCCACAATCAGACAAGGCTAAACAAACTATGAGTTCTAATCCAACCCCAAACAATTGTAAAGATAGTGCACCACGCCCTGATCGTTATCTTCATCAAGTCACTCAATTGCAAACCTTATCCATATTTTATTGATGGTTCAAACACGGCTCGTATCATCTACATGCGGCATTTCAAACCGAAACGTGCCATGCCTTCTGGTATCTGTATTGCCATTCTACAATTGGCCACTCTACTACGGGTTGTTATGCCGTGTTTTGGTTCTACCTTTGAACTCTAAGTCGAACAATAGGATGCAAATTGTGGTTACGCACAGTCTCTGCTACAGGACATTCCTCAAAGACCACAGTCATAACTGGCCTAGAAAGATACTATATATATATATAAATTATTGTCTAGAGACCTTGAATTACCATTATTCCAAATATTATAACAAAATGCCTCGTCCAATTCCAGTTGATTGGCCCCAAACACCTACTGAGGGCCCAGTGACCCACTTCTTGAACTTCATCAACGGCAAAACGACCTACTACTGTTATCGACTCGCAGTAGAAACTCGGCACAAGAAGCATTGGCGGGCTGGATTAGTCTGTGGTGCCGTCGTTAGTGCCGGTACGTTAGTTGGAGCACCATTGGTGTTTGCATTTGGTTCAGCCATTCTTGTAGCTAAAAACAAGGCCGATGCGAAGATTGCAGAAGCAATTAACAATTCGAACAGAACTTATGAACAAGCAGTCAGACTTGTCAACTACATCTCAATCCATGGCGATACAAGATTGACTTTTGCTGAGGCCGAACAGATTTGGTTGGGCAATTCCTTCTCTAGCGAACAAGAAGAATATGGGAGAGTCGAAACGCCAGAAACAGATCTTGCCTGTGATTCTACTGAGAAAGGTACAGATGGAGGTGCCACCAAAGGAGCCGAAGTGGGTGCTAATGCTATTGCCCAAGAAAAACAGTTGCCCCATACTCAAAATAAGGAACCTACTGTTGGTCCAGAGCCAGAGCCCTCCCCAGAGATACGCTGCATTATAGAGGTCAAAAACGAAATTATTTACGATCCCGAAACAGGAGATGTGGAAGATGAAGTCTGCATTGGTATGGGAGTAGGTAGTGGATCTCAGGTAAACAAGGCTGTAAATGACATGATGCAACAGACAGCAGCTGCCGTTGAGAATAGTGATGATAGCGACAATGGAGCCAGTTTTGATTTCGGTTGGTGAAAGGACAAAGGATAAGAAGCTTCTATGTCCAGATTAATTTGAGCGCAGTATGCAGATATACGATCAGACTAAGTTAGTAAAACAAACAACCTCTCACTCTTATAAACAACAAACTGAGGCTAGAACACTCTCAACTTCCACCAGTCCTGAGCAAATAGTGCACCTGGCCGGAACCTTCTCTCAATATCAATCTCTCAAAATGCCGAAAAAGTTCCCCAGACATTCAAGGTTTTCAGTGCCTGTTTTGACGAAAGTTCCAAAACATGCTGGATATCTGAATTCTAGAAGTTGGCGAATGTCGCTTTATTACAACTTCTGATTCCAAGGGTTGCGGTAGCAGATTGTGTCTTTGGCCACCAAACACTGCAAGAGGAATACAATATTCGACCAATAGCCACAACAAGGCTTTGAGAACCTGTTTGCAATTATTATTGGAACTATAGTTCCTAGATACAAGTGCAGCCATTCAGCTTCTGTAAAGGTTAGAATAAAGAAATCGATTGCGTTCAAAGCAAGTACCACCGCTTCGCCATATGTTGAGGCATGCCGTAATTTTGATTGTTGAAAAGTTGTTAAGTTTCTCAATGGGTATCGTATAGTTCTACAATCACCCACTTTTCAGATGTCGACTTCAAGTACGATAATTATTCCAAGCATCCTAGCCTTGAATCTTTTCCATACTTTCTAGAGCTTTGTACAAAATCTATTCATAGATTGTTGGCCACTCCAAATATAGCCATGAATGGCGTCAGCATAGGGGTTACCACTTGCGATATTCCTGACAATAGTGATACTGGCGAAGAAGATATTGCAGATGCCGAAAATAGGTATTGGCGATAACACTGGCGAAGATGATAAGGCAACAATATTGTTGATGAGGAAAATGATGGTGATGGTAGCGGTGGTGAATTTGAAGTCAGTGCTGAATTATATTTCTAGCAACACTACCGTTTCTATTGTCCAGAGCCGTTTGAACTAAATATTTGAATATATGATGTGAACAAAATAGGAAACTAAGAAGACTGCCAACAAGATAATTGCCGATGCAAAATGCATACACTAGGTGTTCATATTGGCTCGTTAGTAAATGGATATTCTATAATGTTTCCATCACGAATCGGCCTGAAGACAATACAAATACCCCATAAACTCAATTTCTTCAGCGAATGTTTCCATTTCGAGTAGAACTCTTTCAAGACACCCCAATTTGTAATACTCATCAGATCTTTCTGTCCAGCCAACTGCTGTGGTAATCCAGGTTCGAGCCTGCAATTTTCAAAATGAATAGGGCTGACTATGACGTCGAAGAAGTTTGGCCCATTTGGCTCTCATATTGGGGTCTAAGGGGAATCAAATCATTGGAAACTGCGGCACCGAAAATGCTTGGAACATATCTAATATCTTAGTCTTGATGTTCATAACATCTTCTATCCAGATTTAAGAACCAGTTCAGCTAGGTTTATCAGTGTTTTTAGTCTCCATTTTAAGGTTCATACTTTTAATAGATTTATTCAAATTTTCATCGAATTATATCCAATGTTAGGAGAGTCACGGAGAAGGAGATAGAAAGAAACTGATTTGAAAACTCCAGGGCTCCATAAATTGAAATAAACAATAGATAGGAAATATTATCGTCGGTCAATTGATAATGGCCTAAGAATTCTGGATAGCGTGGATCATCAATGCGATTCAATTGATAAGAGAGAGCTTACACTAAATCAGAGCATTGAAGCTGATGAATGTAAACCAATCCCATGTGGCTGATAAGGAGGACCACCACCCCCTGATCGTTATCTCAATCTAGCCAACCCAATTGAAAAGCTAATACAAACCTTATTGCTTCCTCAAGAACGGCTTCGCTCGTATATATGCGGCATTCCAAAGACAAAAGTGCCTTCTTCGTTGCTCAATTTTACAACCGTTGCACAGGGGGGCTTGTAATCATGGCTGCAATACCTTACGTGATCCCTTATGCCCAAACGTCAGACAACAGGATGCAGATTGCTACGCCAGTAGTCAATCCTACTCAAGATTTCCCCACGCCCATACGTTTAAGCCATTGCAAAGGGCAACGAGTACGATGATTTATAAATAAATGCTCTTGTCCAAAGACCTGATCCTGCCATTAATCCAACACATCATCCAGAAATGCCACGTCCTACCCCAGTTGATTGGCCAAAGGCGCCAGTATTTGGGGCATTGAACGAGTTTGTCGAGTACATCAATGGCCAGACCGAATACCACCTCTACAAAGTTGCACTCCACACTCGCCTGAAAATTAAATGGGAAGGAGGGTTGGCGACAGGAGCAGGAGTTGTACTTGGTGCAACCCATTTTGCAGCTTTACCTCTTATCATGAAGTTTACGTCCACTGTTTTCCAGATTAGAGACAGGAAGGAGCAGAAGATTGAGGCCGCTGAACATGCTGCCAGAACCACCTATGAGCTTGCACTTCGAATTCTTTCTTTTATCCACTTGAACGGTAATGTTATAGTTACTTTCACGCAAGCAGAGAAGATTTGGTCCGGCAAGGTTGAAAGTATATCAGGGCTAGGACAAATGGTTGCTGGAAAGAAAAGACAACTGATTGGAGCTCCTCGTAGACCTAGGAGTTCCAATGCTCATGGGGGTGGTGGTGCCGTTAACTCACAACAAGGAAATGGACATGAGGATGCAGAGGCCCACTTTGAGATTGGAGAGCACTTGACGTTTGATCCTGCGACAGGAGAGTTCGGTTTCGGCCTCTCTGCATCATTTGGAGTGGGAGGCGGTTTTCTGGCCACCGAACCTGTTCTTGGAATGAGCATCCAGGAGCTCTGCGAGAATAGTGGAGATGAGGGTGAGTTCAGTTCAGAAGACGATGAAAAGGATGGAGACGAAGATGATGAAGATGACGAAGATGATGCTGGCGGCTTCGAAGATGCTGATTCCTCTTGAGACTCTACGTACAAGAGGCAAGGAACTATTAGAGCAGTAGAAACACCTGAACAAATCAATCAACAAACAAGTGAGACCTAGATAATACTAAAATGTAGGGCTAGTTCGCTATAAAATAACAACTGAGCAGTCATTGACAGTTCATAGTAATAGTTCCTCCTTAACCAGCAGAAGCTATTCCTCTTTGATAGTTAATTCCCATTGGCAGATTTTTGGAGCTGGTTTCCATTAGCAGTGAACCGTACCATTCCTCTTGCAGTCAATTGTTACTTTCCATTCGTGTTTACTGTGACCCTCGGCAGATGGTCATTCCTCGTTGGTATTGCCTGTGATTGACCACAGCCCAAAGGAATGATATTGCAAACAAAGAGAATGCCATCCTCTCAGGCCAGTGGCAGCCCATATCGTGTACAGCTCCCGCAGGCCACGACGCGCGGCACAGGCAATACTTGTTTTGGAAACACTGGCAAGCGTATGAACACAGTGCAAGTCACATTCTCGAAAGAAGAGTCAAGATGTGAGTGGGCGAGTTACAGTTTTAATCTTTTGCACCCAAACATAGTCCGCGCTCGTAACCCCCTTCCGCACGCACGATTGTCTAAATTGTTGATCGAACATCACCAGTGTTGTTAACGCAACAATGGACGCTGCTGGAGTGAGTGCCTCGTTCTGCATCGCATGGAAGCGTGTGAAAGGATTGCTTGGGGGTGAATTTGTGCCACCAGAGACGATTCCACAATTGCAGTGTGTGATGAAGCACCCGTTGACGAGAAAACGCCGCAATCTCGAGTAGATGCGAGGTGGCCAGTGAATTAGCGAAGTCTAGGTCCGATAGAACCAAGCACCTAAGGTTTGTGTTATGTGGGTTTAGTCTAGCCTTTTGGTATGGCCCGTTGTCTCGCAGCACGGGAGTGAATGCAGGAGCATCAAAAGAGCCCAAAAAAACAAGTCGACGGTGGTGTTGACCCATTTTTGGTTGCTCAACCTGAAAAGCGCTACGATAATAGCCTGTGGTGCCTTCGTCGACGGAGCACAAGACGAGAGACCCTTCTGGACATTACGAGGGAAATAAGAGAGTTCAATTACGGGAGAATCGAGTTCGGGGGGAGCCCCCCAAAAAAGGGTGAAGGCCCCCTTCGCTGTAGGCAGCACACCCCTCCACCTCGCGGTATTTTGGCAACGATGTATTTTAGTCATCAAAGTGTCAAAAACACAACTCACCTTCATCAACAACCAGATCTCTGCAAGGAACACCTTCCAAAAGACAGAACCAGCGCCGGCTGGACGTTCTGGGTCGTGCGGTGAGATCGGCTATTTGTAGAGTGTCACAGACACAGTCTGTGGATGGCTGTTGAGGCATGGTGACGAAGGTTCGCCCACGAATAGGAGCGTAGGTTTATACGAAACGGCATGCGCCCAGCGAGCGCTGAGCAGTTTTACAGCCGATTTTTCATAGCGAGCGTCCTTTTTTGGGAAGGAATTTCGCATTCCAAGGTATTTTTTATGTGCTGCAAGAGGAACTGCCGTGGAAACGAACCGTAAAGCTTAAAGTGGAGATGCATGAAAGATTAAGCAGCGGAAGCCTTAGAAGCGGACTGGGAAAGCTTAATAGCAGAGAGCCCAAGGAACAGGCCCAAAATAAAGGATGGATCATGGCCCAGATGCTCAAGTTCGAAGCTCGAGGTTGAGTTTCAAGCAGAAAGGCTAAACAGTGGTTTTTCGCCTTGAAGACAAAATTCGCAGGGTGAAGGTGCCAAACCACGAACTTGTATTTTTTTTTTGGGAGGTTAAAACGTTATCAATGCCGCAGGAAGCTTAAACAAAGAAGAGCATGACAAGTGAAAGAGCGTTGGGATTGTGGGATACAAAGGAAGCCAAAAAAAAATACAATACGGAGTCTGTTGACGTTGGGCAAAAGTCGAGCGAAGCTGGCCGGTGCGAGGAAAGCCCCCATGTACGGTGATCTCAGAGGCACAACGATCGCCGTGTCGGATCGATTCCGCGGGTATTCAATCGATAAGTGTGGTGATGAGATTGCGTTCCTGTAGTGTGCGTTTCCATAGTGAGCGCAGTACCTTTCTTACTCGAGAGGAGCCTTAACAATGGGCATGCAGCCAGCTAGCTAAGTCTGGCTCTTGCAATTGTGTCGCACGCAAAGCAACTTTAACAAAAATGGAACATGGATTTGTCGCCAATCAAAGCACGGGGGTACCTGAGCCAACATGAGCCCAGAACACAGGCCGGCTTCCTCGAGTTTCCACGTCGAATTGCGAGATCGCGAGCTACTTCTTGCCTACTCTGGGCGTCGCCATGCCTGTCTATGGATAATCTTCCCCAAAACGGCCACAAAGCTCGACACACTAAGAGTCGCAAATAGGGAACCTAGCCAGACCTCAGATCCAAATAGAATTGCACGTCGAGCTCCAGGCCCTGGCTGGCGGAATCAAAGCCCATAAGAGGAAGAGATGCTCGCGCACACGTATGAGCACCCCCACGTCTTGCTCGGGATTATTTTTTGCAGCCAATGCGTGTGTGTTCGGTGCTCAATCAGTTTGATCTAGGTCATGAAGGGCCAACCAGCACAGCACGCACCCACATCGGAAGGGCCGTTTGCTGGGCCGTCCTCTCGAACCCCTCGCTTGCAATCTATTCTCGCAACCCTGAATTCGTTGCAGCTGATGTGTGGAGAAGCTGCTCCCTGGCACTTTGTTCTGCGCTGCTTATCTGTTTCCATTCACCCGTTTTGAATGCCTTAGCGGTTGGCCAAACTGCCACATTCGCAACTGCAAGCTGTTTGAGCGAAACTGAAATTGCAAATTCCCTGTGCCTTCAGATCGCCGTCCGCAACACTGCGAGGGCATCCTCGTTCGAGCAAGCAACGCTGTCTCAGACAGCATGCACCTGGACCGAAATGAACATCTCTCTCGCACACAGCTCCAAGCACGAGTAGGCATTGTCTGCGACCCCCTTCTTCCCCCCTTGGAGCTTATCTCCAAAGGCTTTCCGCTCGCACTTTTCGCCTAATCGGCCTGTCGTCATACATCTCTTGGCCCAAAATTAAAAATTGCTCCCCAATCATGCCTGGACCGCACTTAGCAGAAGCCATAAAAATAGCAAAACAGCGGCAGCAGTTCTCATAATTTTATATGCAGGGTATGGATTGCTGTTTTACGAGTGGGAGCCGGATTCCCCCCTCCAGGAAGAACAGCACAACCCTCCATGGAAGGACGCCTCACTTCCAGCAAACTACGTCCATACGTCCCCAACTGTATGCGATTGCCTAAAGCTAATCGGCTGCCACTCAGGGCAGCGACTTGCAATAACCTTCAACCTGACAAAAACCACCGTCTCACAACCTCTTACATCAGTGCCATACATCTCCAAACCATAATCAGAAGTACGAGCTGGTTCTGGAACTACATTAGCCCTACCTGCGTGCAGCAGAACGCATTCGGCTGCGTTGCTAGTATGTCAATGCGATTGTGACATTCGATTTCACCTGGGTTAGCAATCCTAGCGTGGAAGGTCTGAAATCTCTAACCTGGCCACTTGCCACGCTGCTCAGCGCACAGGTACGGCGAATAATCTATTTCTGTTACATGGCCCAAAGCTGAATGCTTTCCTTTGAAAAAGCACTGGGCCGTGTCCCTTGTGAATCTGCAGCTTTTTGTGTGTATCTGGCGGGCCTTTGTGCCTATCTTGTTCGTACACTGTCGGTCGGGTTTCTTTTACGTGGGAGAATATTATATATATTGGGGTATCCTCTCGGTGGAGATCACCAGAATCCCTTGACCAAACGAATTATCGAGGTATTGAGATATCGAGAACGGAATTGTCCAGCCGGTATTGTGTACTCTCAGGAAAGGAAGCAGAAACTCCGAACACTCAAGCCAAAAACTTCAACATGTCTTTGGTAAGAACAAGTACGGTGCCACGGCTGCCCGGCGATCCAGTCCTAGGTCCCGTCAAAGTGCACTTTGTAAGACTGCTCCACACAATGACCTTGGACTGGTCCAAGGAGGAGCTCGCGAACGAACGCCGCTTGGTCAAGTTCTCCTTCTTCGAGCTGGGGCCCTCGCAGTTCTCCATCGGCTTTGAGCAGATCCTGCCGCACGACTACAACCCCCGCCAGCCCATCATCCTGTGCGTCTGGTGGCAGGAAAGACAAATGTACATCGTAACCTCCGTCGACATCATCCTCCTCATGGAGTTCTTGGTGCGACAGTCCTTCTCCATCGAGGAGAAGAACAGAATACGACGAAACTTGCAGTCTCTCAAAACCTTCACCATACTGAGACTGAATTCCTTGTTTATGCGTTTCTTCAACGCGTTGATGAGCATGGAGGACCCCCGTCCAAGAAACATCGAACAAGACCTCAAGGTGTTCCAGTGGGTGGATCTAGAACACGCAATAGCAAAAGTCATTTCAAAATACTCCATGGCAACCACTCCAGGCTCCCAATCGGAATTCATGCCCAATGAGAGGCTCCGGGCTTTGAAACGCAAAATGAGCCTGACTTCCATCCCAAGGTCAAAGACCAGCGTGCGCCAAAGCCAGAGAGAAACGCTCCAGAGATGATCCAAACGTAAGCCCAACAGACGAGGTGTCCGACTTCACAGGCTCCGACACAGACAGCATCGGCACGTCGGCGCCATTCCCAACAACAGAATTCTCAAATCGTGGAAGTGCCTGCTCTCTGGTCACCTCAGATAGCAGCCTACACAGGCCGTCTCGTGTTCAAGACAACACTGCTCAGAATCCTCCCGTCCAGTTTTTCAACTACCCTTCGGAGTCGAGGCTTCTGGACACAACCACCTCTGGTTCACAGCTGTTGCCAAGCTTGCCTAGCTTGGCTGCCATCCCTAACTTACCCTTGAGAATACCGTCAATCACTGACATGCTGCCCGTGTCGAAAACACACGGACAGCTTCCAGGGCCTAGTGAAATCGATAGTTGGACCAACAGTCTAAATTCAAGGAGTACGTCCCAAGAAAAGTAATGTCAGCAGATATGGGCACCAAAGAAAATAGACATAATGAAGTCTTACCCATTGGCCCATTCATCATGACGTCCTTTGCTTTTGGCGGTACATCTTGCTAAAGTCCATCCTCGAAAGATAGCAGCTACATCTTCAAAAAAAAAAGACTCCAGAGCACAGTCACCTAAGGCATTTGCAACCATCTTGACCTCAGGCAGAGTTTTGAGTACGTAAAACAAAAGCATCGAAGCCTCGATATGTACGCTCGATCAGCATGATATATTTTCAGAGTATGCACCTCGCTTTCCATCTAAAAATAATGGAGGATGTAAGATCTGGTATCTTTGTCTCCGTCCCTAATGAACTATTCACTTTCATCTCAATACAGTACAATATACATTGTTGTTTCTAGACCTTTCATTAGGATTTAATGTCCTCCCATAGATACTAAATAACAAGAGCATATCAACCGTCCTAAGGTTACGAAAATAAAGGCATAAAAATGACATCCTACGCAAAGACCAAACACGCAGCCAGCTACGCAGCCTTCAAGTCGCCAGAAGAATGCTCGGTCGACGAATCAGTTCCCCTGGAATCGATACCCTCGCCAGCCACTTCGTCTGGTGCAGCTGCTTTGCTCGTAAGCCCTTCTTTTTCTGCAATTTCCTTCTCCTCCTCCTCTTTGGATTTGGTCGCAACTTCCTTTGGAACTCGTTTGTTGGTAGCAAAGAAACCGCAGAACATACTGACCACCAGTAACCCCAAAACAAAGTAGAAGATATCCTTGAAAGACTTCATCACTTCGTCTAAAACTAACCGTTTGGTGTCAGGGTCCAATTTCTGGATCAAGTCAGGAGTTGACACAAGCTGTATTGCCGTGAAGTGCGAGAGTGCCTGGTAACTCGCAGAGTCTTTGGGCAAACTCGCGACTAGTGCATTGATATTCTTGACCCCTGCCGTTTGGTAGATGAGCTGTCCAATAGTCACAGCAATAGCAGCTGCGATTGAACGCAAGAAATTGAGAAGAATGGTGACCATGATTATGGAACCTTCAATGTCATTCGGAGCTTCTAGCTGCGACGTGATCATGGACAGTTGGAACTGGAAACCAATCAGAACACCAACCACAATAAGCAAGCCTATTTGGTCTCCCTGCAGCGAATCTACGCCGAGAAGTAAGAGAAGGCCGCATCCTATAGGACCCAAAATCCCAGATATGACTAAGTATAGCTTGACCAAGCGTGTCACCTTGATTAGCACACCACTGACAATGGAACTAAGAGTCACTGTTATAAGAAGTGGGAGCAAGTGGATACCAGAAGACCACGCAGACGCATTGTAAATGGTCTGGAAGTACGCAGCCAAATATGTTATCATGCAAATAAAGAAAGCGTAGTTTAAAGTTCCACTAAGGGTTGCAGCCATAATCTTAAAGTTTGTCACAAGCTCTTTCATCAAGATTGGGTTCTTAGAGAATTTAAAGTTCCAGAACGAGAAAGCAACAAGAAGCAATGCACCGAGGATGAAACAGAGTATAACTGCAGCTGATTTCCAAGGGAAGTCTACTCCACCAAATGTGAGCCCCAACAATACAAGAACCAACCCAGATGTCATAAGGAATGTCCCTATGTAATCGATCTTCTTCAACTTTTCCATGAATTTTCCCTTTGGACGTGGTGGATTAAAAGAAAAGAATAGCATGGTGGCTGCAAGACCACCGATTGGCAAGTTGATGTAGAAGCACCAGCGCCAGGAAACATGCAGAGCAAAGGCACCACCAATAAACGGCCCCAAAACACTCGCAAGTGCAAAGGTCAAAGCGATGAACATAAACAGGAGCAGTCTTTTGTTGATTGGAACGGCCTCTGTCAAAATCACTGCAACCATAGAAGTGATGGCCCCTCCACCGACACCTTGAATTACACGGCCACCGATCAACATATCCATAGAGTTTGCCAAGGCGCTGATCAACGAGCCAACCTCAAAGATGAAGATACCTGCCAATGCAACGTTCTTACGGCCAAAGGCAATAGATATTTTTCCATACGAAGGGGTCAAAGTTGCCATTGGAAGTAAGTACCCAGAAGTAAGCCAGCCTACCTTTTCAAAGCTTCCAAACTTGTCTCCAACGTTCGTCAAGATAGTCACCACGATAGTGGTATCAAGCGCAGACACAAAAAGACTTGCAACACAACTTGCAACCGTTAGATAGAGTGTAATACCCGTCATGAATTGATCTGTTGATCTAGAACCGTCACCAGCATCGCTTTCACGGTACTTTCTCTTGACCCCAGTCTCCGGATCAACAACAGACGGGTTTGATTTAATCACTCCAGTCTCGTCGAAGTCAACCTCCTTCTGGATAGCCCCATTGGTGTTGCTGGGAATCTCTTCTGTTTTGGAACCAATTTCTTGAGTCATTTTGTCAGCAGTCTAAGTTGCAATAGGTCAATACACTATCTATGCCTGATCACTAGTTCTATTACTGCAGCTCTTTCAAAGTCTGGTTCATGTCCTTTTATGTGAAGTGTTGGGAACTGCTTCAATGGAGTGTTTTCTTAACGAACGGCTTTACTTTGCGCCACTCGTTCCAGCTCAAAGACGGAGACGGACCTTTAATGGTCAGCCCCGCCAGCTGTGATCCAACCTGCAATAAATAGGAGAGGAGCATGTGTGGCGATTCCCCAATGAACCCAGCAACCAAAAGCAGCTCTATATTTTAAACTTTAGTCACGAAAATATTGCAGTTAGGGTGCCCAAACATCACTTTGGGTTCCTAATGACAATTTCCACTTCCTACAAATAGACAGTATAGGATGGTTTCCGATGACCGAACTGGCTTAGGGTCCCTGATAACCGCACCTGTTGCCACCGGAGGCGAATCCGACTCGGCTGACGAAACAGTTTGAAGGCCGTCCTATGTGAACCTGTTGTCGGTCTACCGTTCATCTTGAGGGGTATAATGAATAAAGCCGCCTAATTTTAACCTGCTTTGCTTCAAGTTTGCCTACTCTAATTCGGCAAAGCACCCGTACATGAGTAAAGCAGGTACATTGAAAAATGTGACACTGACAGTGGCCAAGTGGTTAAGCCCCCACAAGTCTTGATGCTCCCTTGCGCTTCGAAGCATGAATTCAGGGCTTTGCAAAAGTTCTGAAAGGTTAAGGTAACATAGCAGCAGATCTGCTGGTCGACTTCAATCTGATTTCTACTAGTGTGGTAATCTACAGCTGTGCAAGGTGTAATTGTCTACGGAAATAATTGCTAAGAAATAGCCGTATGTGATTCCGTCATTTCGGAGCCTGTGTCGGAAAGAAACTCTTCTGATCAGAGCTGTTGAAAGGGAGCATGTGTTTTTGAAGGGCAGATGCTCCAGATATGTTTAAACTAACCTTTCGGATCGTGAGACCTATTCCTAATTCACCCAATTACTGCACTCGACCTCCTTGGTGTACTTTTTTTGGCTTTGAAGCATGTTGTGATCCAGTACTGACCCTGGTTGTAGACTGAACCACCAAGAAGGTCTTGTGTTCCTTCTTCTATCGCTGTAAAAGAATATAGGAGTCTCTCGGGCACTCCCAGACTTTTCATACTTTGCAGCCACCAATTATCGAAACATCATCCTTTTCGTATCAATGTTGAGTCCACACGGCTAATGCAATGTCAGGCCTCATTGATTGGGTGTGCGTCGCTATTATATAGCAAATGAAAAATATAATACCCAAAATTCAATCTACAAAATTTGCTCTTCTTATGGTGTAGGTGGTATTATTTATTCCTTTTTAACTCTACTTCCAATCTTCTCGACTGTTTCCTTAAAGTCTGGGGTGCTCTCAATTATAGGTGGCTTGCCTGGTTGAATAGTGACATAACTTAAATAGTCTGCGGAAGTCGGTGTCACTGGACTCGAAGAGCTGGTGGCAATTCCAGAATTTGAAGAACTCCTAAGGAATTTTCTACCTTTCACACTCGACTGAACTAGTAAATTTCTTGGACCAATAACCTTGACAAAGTTTCCTTGACTGAGGTTCAAGTTAAAACTGAACTTTGAGAAGAATGCCTGGCTCTTGTAGAATGCAAGCTTGACATATTCAAGAGCCTTTTGTGGTGGAGAGATCTTAAGCGTGGTAATGTCTGAGAATTTGGCAGAGACCTTGGCTGGTAACGTTTCCTTAATAATAGCCTTCTCAGAAGGCTTTGGCCCAAACGTATGCGCGACAACACAACCTCCTAAATCATCATTTACAGTCAACCCGACCAAGTTCTCTCGTCTTATGATTAGTTCTTCTCCCTTTGGTACATTAACATTGTATATCGAACCATACCCACTGACTGCAATCTGTCCACGGCCACTGACCAAGGTATAACCTGCCTTGGTCCAAGAAAACAAACCGGTGTGTGGTAAGCCCTTCAACCCAAGCAGCTTAACGAGTTTTCTCAGCAGATATCTCGGTACTCGAGTCGTACTAACATGTAATGAGTTTCCAGTATAGGCAAGTAACGCTCCGCGAGTAAGCAATGCCCAGTCAGTTGTTCCATCAACAACGACGGTTGCAAGTGACTTCCCGCCTGATCCTACTAAAATCGAAAAGACGCTTGTTGAAAGAAGCTTCTGGTAACGCAATGAAAGCACACCGTAAATGGTTCTCTTTATTGGTTCGAGGAACGACGTAGTAACTTGAACATTTTCCACTGATGAGCCATATATTGAAACTAGCGAGCCGTGGCGAATATAAACAGGTACCGAGGCCGGTGATTCGATACTTACCACCAGTGGAGGAGAACCCAATGCAGCGAACTTAGCTTGTTCAAGTGAACCTGCTATCTCCAGCGAGAGTACTTCCAGGTCGATATTGTCTGGGGTTGTTGCTGTCTGTGAAAGTGACGTAGTATTTGATGGCGGAGATTGAGTGACAGAGATATTCCTCGTCATAAATCTCACTGACTTTGCCGTCCGCAATGCCATGAGCACATTGTTTCTCGGAAGCATTGGATGTGATTTGAAGTGGCTCAATTGAGTTGTCTGTTTGATGGTGAAATTTCGATGTATTTTTTTGCGACTTCGATTGGCTGAAAAGTTGCACTATGCGATCTACAGAGAATTGCTTGATAGACAGTACTACTACAAATTCTTCAATTGTTGGATAGAATTGAATCTTCGTCTTTGGAATTTGGCAGGGATATGGTGCTGCTTTGTAATTGTTGTTTTCAGCATCATTGAATGCTCTAAATCCGAGTTCGTTACGATTCCAGGTATCCTATAAATCTTTAGATATACTAGCATTCTTGCAATTTTACTATCCTTGAGAAATGTCACCTCTGTGGGATATTGAACTCTCGAATATAATGACCAGTAGAATAGAATCAACAAGTGTAGTTCCTTTGCTGTGAGAAATTCAACGTGAAATCAGACTTTCAAGATTAATTCATTTATATGGTCCGTATTCGCAAAGGTACTCTCTTCATATACTTTGTTTATTATCCGCGTCAGTTATTCTAAACGACTCTGCGATATATAATGATATATAGTTGACTTGCCCAACCTGGGTCTTAATGCTTAATGGGAATGTTGAATAAAAATAATAATGAATGCAATGAATGATCAGGCAATGCGTAAGAAATTTAATGAAAATGGAATCAAAGCAGGAAAGCGTAATCACTGAAACCATACAATGAAGACATACTCGGGTGCAACCCAAAGGAATTGAAAGACATAGGGTTGACTCAATCGAAATGCTTAAATCGCATTTCAAACTTCAGAACTCTCAAGGGCTACACAGTCCCCTTCTTAATGAACTTCATAAATCTGTCTCCATACTCTTTTGCAGGTATCGCAGATATTGTCAGTCTTGTGTGAAACATACTTCTCCAGAAAGTCTCCAATCTCTTCTTGGTTGAATACAGCGTTAGACAATCAATGATACCAAGGTAGTATATTTGCTGGAGTGGTTCGTTCTGTTCACCCGTAGACCTGATACCCCCATCATGACCGTAAAATACATATTGTGATCGACCGGGGAAGACATTACTGGGTAAATCAAGTTCTGGGTCTATTCCACGAGGGTTGGTTTTGATTAACTCGGATTTGTTCAGGGACTTGGGGTCAAATACTGATAACTTCGTCAGTAGGTCGAAGGTATTGCCTCTCTTAACATCATGGACTCCAAGTAACAAGGAATAATCCATCACGTTGATCTTCTTGAGCAATTTAACATCTCGCTCCAACTGCTCAAAGAAAAGCTTCTTCTTTTCGGGTCCAAATTTTATTGTTTCCTTACGCTCGAGCCAGTTGAGATCCTTCAAAGTGGTCTGCGAAATATCCTCGCCCTCTGCAGTCTTCGTTATACGTCCCCAGGTAGAGCCCTTAAGATCATATTTCAAATGGATATCACGGTGTGGAGGGAATAAGTTGTTCATCACGACGAAGTGAACCTTACGTGAGCCACCTCCCTGGCGGGAGAAAGGCATCTTGACCCGGTGCAAGCCGTAGAACTGTGATATAAGGGTGTTAGGATTCTCCTTGACGTGGTTATAGTAATCTTTTAGAATTCTGCGCAATTGCTTGTGCTCCAGGTGGTGTATAGTCTTAATGATGAACCTAAAATCACGCGAATAGTAGAAGAAAGAGCCACTCTTTCCTGGAGAGCCCAATTCGCTCAAGATGTACTTGCCCGTGATTGAAACGAGATAATCTGCGGGATCCAAGCCAAACATTGATCTCATTTCTCTGAATACTTCTGGACAGTAGTCCTTAAACTTGAAGTCGTATTTGGATGAAGGAGTTAATTCACTTCCATCCATGTTGAATGAAAGCTTTTTCAGGGAGTTGAAGTCGGCGTCGCTCAACTTTTGCATAACCCCTGAGCAACGAGAAACTGCCACCCTAATTCCTGTGAGCATGTTATAGGCCATGACAAAGTTTTCATGGCCCTCGCTGATTTTATTTCCAACCAATACTTTATCATCGTCCAAGTCACCTCTTCTCTTCTTCTTCAGTCTCTTCGCGACCAAGGAGTTACGGACTTTGAGAACGTCAGGTTCGCTATTATATGCTGGGAAGGTATTCCTGGACGGTTTCAATTGGCGCACCAGTTGGAATGAGGTCCTATTTGCAGATGCAACGGAAGATATGGATGTTCTATTGGCGAAATAGTTTCCTGTGGCAGTTCCCGTGGCTATGTCAAAGGAAGCTCTCGATTGTTCGATCGATCCACCGATAGGCAAAGTATGTCTTCTGCTTCCAGTAGGGCGATCCTCCGAAATCAAATTGTTGAGTACTCTGCTTGACGGTTTTATCTCTGGTACGTGAGGGGCATGCGAAGTGGGCGAAGGAGACCTCTGAGCGCCATTACTTTGGGATTGGGATGCAAACGCCAGTGTATCCACGGTTACTTGGATTGAATGCAGTGTTTGGGAGGTAGTTTGCGGGTTATTTGTGGGTTGCAGAAGAGCTGTCGACTGAGCGTTTTCCTGGATGTGTGTTGGTCCGCCTTCTTCCAGGTGTTCCTCGTCCGCCGGAAGGTCGTGTTGCTCTATCGACGACGGGTTGGTATCATGAGAAGACTCAGAAGCGTCTGAGCGGGACACCTTGAAGGAGGAAGGCGTCGAAGGGGTATTCTGACTGGGCATACAAGGACTCTTAAGTTTCTCAGTGTGAGCTACCACCTGTGTGATAGGCAACTCGAACGGCACGTCCAAGGTGCTGGCCTCACTCTCTGCGTTCTTTTTCGATTCGCTCATTGAGTGGTAATGCAAATCCTCCTTACTGAACGAGGGGATGTTTATGTTCTGCTGGACCTGAATCATACAGTTGTTTGAGGCTGTGGAGGGGTGGAGTGTACTGGCAGTGTGTCTGGTAGACGCCTGTAGTGCTGTGTTATGTTGCGCGGTGCTGTGTGGTGTGGTGTGTGTGAAGTTTCAGCTGGTGGCGGTTTCAGCAACTGGTGTTGAGGGCACTTTTGCACTAGTCGCTTTCCTTGCTTGTGGCACTACTTGCGTGAAACGTGAAAAACGAGAACCAGGAGGTGGTATGAGCTGATACGTGGTGGTCCTAGGGTCGTCACGTTGTTCCTTTACACAGCTGGCGTGTTGGTTGGTTTCAGAAGTGGGCGCTCTGAGCGGTCGTTGTAGGTCTGAGACAGGCCGTGGGTGGTGTGTCTCCCTATCTGTGTCTCGTCTGCGGGCCGGTCCTGTTCGGTGTGTACTCGACGGAAGCTTCCTTTGCTGGTGCTGCCTGTTTCTCTGTCGATGTAGCTGCCCTTTCACTACGTCCTCACTGTTGCTGTCGCTTGTGATTGGTCTCTTTCTGGCGGCTTCCAACACTCTTGGCTGTTATTCTTATTTTTCCTACTCCCACCGCCATTTCTGATTTTTCTTTGTTACTATTTCTTTTTGCGCACATTCTCCGTAGTACTGGAACGTCGTGTTTGGTCTGACGAGGTGTATTGGCTTTGTTAAGGGATGGAGGGTCGTCATGAGATGCAAAACAAGAAGTAGAGCCGCATCCAGAGCCGTAATTCCCGAGGCCCAGCCAGACGAGACTACCACCGCGTGCGTGGGCTGCCCCTACGCCAGCGGCGACCACCGCCACGTCGCCGTCGACGGCAGCATCGTCTTCCACGGCAGAAAGTGTCTCCACAACCAATTCATAGCCCTGAGGGATCTGTGTTCTTCGGCATGCACTGATAACGAGATTCCGTCATTGCATCGATTCGTTAAAATGTTTCAGCGATCACTTTGCGACGTCGTAATTCCAACCAGAACCGACCTGAGTCCAGTTCCAGTTCCGTCCGCACCGTCTCTGCTCGCTTTGAGTTACGCTGACTCGGCGGTTTCAGTGTTGGCACCGTGGAACCATTGTCACCTGTCTGTGATCAGCAGTAGGGCTATGCTGCGCTATATGCAGTGCGCTTTTCTTCGATCGATTGGCTCGGTTCTGCTCCAGATTGCAAAACCTCATCAGCACCAGACTGGAGTGGTTTGCTGTTAGTACGGGTGCAACCAATTGCACGAGCTAGCACTCACACTACACTAGCTGGACCTGGATGCAGAGACACATACTCAAAAGCCTCTTTCGTCATATACTCTGGCACTGGTAAGCCTTGACTCACGCCTATTAGTAATGCCACAGTGCTAGTAGGGTGCGCAACAGCGTGTTTTGTAACCTCGTTCCTTGTGAGTTTCACACTTTTGACTAGGGCTGGATTTAGGCTTTGGGCCTCACGTCCAGAGGCCGCACGGAACAGTGTGAGGAACCTGCTTCCGTATCTGTCAACCATTGAGTCTCCAGGCCAGTTCGCTTGGCACCGCACTGAGGTTGGACGTGCTAAACCGGTAGCAAACCCCGAGGAAAGATCGAACGTGCTGGGGATCTCTTGTTCTGCTGAAGTTCGCTTGTTCGCAGGTGCTCATCGCAACGCCAGATCTACAAGAAGTGCTCAGAAACAAGCCAAACGGGCTATTCCTGGACCACACTGCCCTGCTCGGCACAGGCATGTCTACGCCGTAAGTCTCCTGGCTCTGCTCGCGATGAGCGTGCGTTTCTACTGCCTAGGCTCTGTACATCTACTGTTTTCGGCATATCTAACCAGACCCTCAATTAAACTCTCAATTAGACTCTCAAACTAACTTTCAACGCCATCGGACTCCAACGCGTACGCGTTCCAGCCAACGTCTTTAAATAGACGAACCCCGAGTGCCCCCACTCAGCCCCAAGCCTTGTTTGTCCAGCCGTCACCTCTGCTGGAGACTACCCAAGTACGCTTCGACCACAGAACCCCTAATTGAAACTCCGAAAGCCCGTCCAGCCTGAGCATCAAATATCGCCACCTTTAAACTCTCGTGCATCGGTAAGGATCCGACATTGCTTCCGGGCTGAAAATTTTGAGCCTCACCTATAGTGGCGAAATTATCGATAAGATCTTTCCAGCTTTGCAGTTCGACTTTTTTCACTTATAAAGACCGTTTTCTGCTGCATTCCTCTTCGCGGTGGTTCTTCCGGACACTCTCTGTTTCCACCATGAATTACCTCAAGCGTCTTGTCAAAACTGAAGTCAACGTGGAGGAGCAGTTGCAAGCGAAGGGCATCGAGGTAGCTCTGTGCGACTTGGTTTGCTCCAACTGCCACCAGGACTACCCCAAGTCACTCGACGTCGAGACCCACACAGTGCTCTGGCAGTCGTCCAAGGAGTACGGCCTTCACATCTTGGTCCCCACAGGCAAAACAGACTGGGAACGAGATCCTACCCTGACCAGGAAAACTGTGGCCCACTCCGCTGGGTCCTGGGCAGAGAAGAACGGGGACAAGTACCCAGAGTTGCTGAGTAATGTCAAGGTCAGTGTCACTTCTCTTGGAAACGAGAAGTTGGTGCTCGAGGACGATTACTCGTCTGGACGCGTTGGTGATCTTCTTGTCTTGCCCTTTTTCGTGTGGATTAAAGGTGTCAAACACGAAGAAGTGCTGGAGGTGTTGGACTTGGTGGTGCCTGCCCTCATCAAATCAAGAGCCGAAGGTGCAACAGAGCTTTCCAGCGTCACCTCCGCCTTGACAAAGTTCAAGGACTTGGTCTTTGAGATCGACGAAAACCACTCATATGTGTTCCTCTGCTCTCACCGTTCAAGAGATAAAAGGTGTGGTATTACCGCCCCAATCTTGAAGAAAGCCTTGGACACTCAGCTTCGCGAATCCGGCCATTATAGAGATGCGGGTGATACCACTCCTGGCGGGACTTGTGTGACCTTCTTAAACCATGTTGGTGGGCACAAGTTCTCGGCCAATGTGTTGATTTACTTGAGAACGGGCCAGATTGTTTGGCTCGCTAGAATCAAGCCGGGCCACGCTGATGTTATTGTTGAAGAATGCATCTTGGGTGGAGGAAAGGTATGGCCTGACCATTTGAGAGTAGCGAAGAAATTCGAGGGTATTGAGTGGTGAGTCTCGCTCACATATCCACCCCTTTATAGACGAGACTCACTCTCTTATAGACAAATAGATCTTACTAGACTATTTATATTATTACTACAATTATTATTATTATTATTATTATTATTATTATTCCTATTCTCCTAATTCTTTTAAATAAATACATTTTATACTAACTGCAACATATATATACTACCTGTATGTTTGATAAGCATGTACGCGTCGTGCTTGCACCGTGTATGCCTTCCTACAAGAACACACGTAACACATTCAACCGCAGTTGCATCGAATCAACAATATTGTCATTCAATTTGTCGATATCATTCTCTAAAATTTGGCTCAAACGATCAACCTCTCTTTGGAAAAACTCACTTTCGCCGTTGACAATCTTGTTAATGAGCTTTTTGTAATATGGTAGCATAGGGTGCGTAATAGAACCACGGTTCAAGCGCTCCAATATCTCTAAACCACTCTTTTTGCCCCGAATGAGCTTGTCCAACTCTGGGATTTTGCCTGCGTTCTCCGTCAATTGACCGTCCGCATCTCTTTGCAACCCAGTCATTTCATTCACCTGATCAACAAGAGATTGCAAAGATTCATTGCCATTGTACTTGGTTGGCACAATATACCCTTCATCGTCCACATATGACAGATGTGGATTGAAAAACAATAAGGTTGGAACGCGCTTGACATTGTATGTTTCAAGCAAGATAGACGTCGAGTTAGCTCCATCTGTGGTCACACTGACGAACTGGACGTATTCCCCGTCCTTCTTGAAGGCCTCAGAAAGGTATTCCACGGTGGGCCAAAAGTCCTTGCACGCAGCACACTTGGAGCCTGAGAATATAACAACCGAAACCTTGTCGGTTCCTAACACTATTTCCTCAAAGTTGAAGTCATGGGCAGGTATAATATGATCCGCAAAGGATCTCACAGGAGGCGCGACTGCGCCCGAACTTGGTGGTGCTTCGCCTAGCCTGACTCCAGACAATTGTTGAACAAAGTTGCTCAAGCTGGTCAAATCTCTAGACCCACTAAACTCAACTGGCTCGTCGTTGCCATGGAACATTAACATGGTAGGATAACCAATCAGCACATATTTCTTCAGCATGCGCTTCCCGTCCTTGTCTCCATTGATCTTGACCACCTGGACGAGGTCTGAGTAGGGCTCAAACAGATCAGCCAACTGTTCAATGGTTGGCATGAGCTGTTTGCAGTGGCGACACCAGTCAGCATAGAAATCAACAAAAGTGAATTTTCCAGACCCCTGCACAACCTCCTTGAAATTCTTGTCGTTGACCTGCAATAGGTTAACCAGTGTGGAATACGCAACAGCTGCTGCAGCGTATAGCAAGATGGCTACTCTCATTCTTAGGGTGGTGAGTTGAAGGCAATAAATTCAGTAAGCTGATTTCGGTTAAAATGGCAGCTGCAGTATGCAGGTATTCACAAGACCACGTATATAATCACGAAGTTGAATTTGCAGCCAACTATCTAGTACAAGTAAGCAAAGTCTCTTTCGGCTGGTCTTACCTAAGACGAATTGAAGGTATTGATTATCGTTTGATTTCACACTTTAACAATTATTCAGGCCCAAGTGGTTGAAGTTGTCTTCGGTATTCTTTTTGGCTGCAATTTCGATCTCAAGCTTAACCTTGAACTTGGTTAGAAGTGCTGGATGTTCCACGACTCCATGACAGGCTCCCATATCGCATAATAAAGACACAGTTGGACTCAAAATCAAAGCACTCATCATACGTTCATTGACTATCCCGAGTATGATCTCACCACGGTGTGTCATCATGCTCTCAAATATTTCAAGCCTATGAAAGTGTTTGGAAGCAGCTATTGGATCAATTAGCCATTCTCAAACAAGTTCCAGTGCTTTTTCTAACTCTGGCAATGTATTGCAGCTACTCAAGTGACAACTCTCTCCAAGAGCAACATACTGGATGCAGATGATATGGCATATTTATTATTCAACGAATATGGTTCTGTGGTCTAGTTGGTTATGGCACCTGCTTAACACGCAGTACGTCCCCAGTTCGATCCTGGGCAGAATCACATTTTCTTTTTTTTTGGATCCAGTATCTGAGTTGATCTCTGGCTCCACTTTTGAATTTTTCATAATTCACTAGTTTCCATATCACCTACAACTCCAATGTTTCGAACCCTGCTTTCCAGAGCTCCTAGAGAAATACTCCGCAATTACTCCAGTAAGACAGTGGACCCAATTAAGATCACATTTTTCACCAAGGAAACATGCAGTCTCTGCACCAAGGCCGACAAGATATTGACGGACACGCTAACAGAGTTGGATGTTCCAGTTACTTTGACTAAGGTTGATATCATGGACCCCAAGAACGAGGAATGGTATGACAAATACGGATGGGATGTGCCAGTATTGCACGTGGAGAAACCAGACCAGGACTTGGTCAAATTCATGCATTACTTCTTTAAGGATAAGTTGCTCGAGGAGTTTAAGAAGTGAAACCCGAGACGTTAGAACAAGAAGTGTCACTTGCAATTACCACCAATTCCATCTTTGGTCGAGTTTACTCGAGGATTTGCTAGAAGAAAGGATAGTACAGTCTTGACATATGGCTGTTTTGACATTGCAGGAAACCCTAAACCATTTGTAGATGTATAAATTTTCTACAATCATGTTAAATAACTGATGGAGAGGATAAATGGGGAAAGTCAGCAATCGATTCAAAACAAATCGTAGGTAGCGTAGGGGTTGGACCGCAGTCTTTCCTGTTGCACCATATATGATCCTGGATCCTTGAATTCATCCCAGACAGCATGGTGACTTAAGAATTCTGGTATGATAACTCTGCAGATCTGCTAATATGAATACCACTTTACCGTCTCCTTGCCAATTCTATCCAGGATAGGCATGTTAAGCTCCTAGCATATACACATTTCCGAGTTAAAGAGCCACGATCCTACTTGAGTACCATACTATGCGGTACAAAGCGGATGCTTCAACGCATCAGATGTTTCCTAGTTTAGCTACTTTAACGAATCTGATATTTGAACAATACTGTATTTTACCAATAGGTGTTTTGCCAATATTCCGATCAGCTTCTTGGAAGTTTCCCAAGCCTTGACACTTCAGAAACACGATAGTTAGATATAGCAACAGTCTGCAACGGTGCCTCGATCATTGTTCAAGAGTCAGCGGCGGTGCCAATTCGCACGTGTAAATGCCCCATTCCATTATGGCTCGGCTCGAGTGAAATTTATAAAGGAGGGGTTGTTTGTTATAAATGAGGCCGTGATTCTAAACAAATTCGAAACATAACGGAACAAGAGCTGAATATGACCAAGACTGCATTGATCACTGGGGCGCTGTCGGGTATTGGATATGCCAGTGCCATTGAGTTCGCCAAAAGAGGCTACACAGTATTTGCTGGGGCAAGAAGATTGGAACCAATGAAACCTTTGGAGCAATACGGGGTTATCATCTTGAAGCTTGATGTTTCCTCGTTGGAGCTGATTGCAGAAGCCAAGGCCTTAATTGAGTCCAAGGGTATCACGAAGTTGGACGTCTTGTACAACAATGCTGGTCAATCGTGCAGCTTCCCAGCCCTCGATGCTACTGATGCTGCGATAAGACAATGCTACGATGTCAATGTTTTTGGAGCAATGAATGTCACACGCGAGTTTTCACCTTTGGTTATCAATGCTAAAGGTACGATTGGATTCACGGGGTCGGTTTCGGCTCTCCTTCCTTTCCCATGGTCGTCTACCTACAGTTCTACAAAGGCTGCCATCCACCTGTACGCTGCGACCCTCAGATTGGAAATGAGGCCTTTTGACGTGAAAGTGATCAATATTGTCACTGGTGGAGTCAAGACAAACATTGAAGACACAAGACCACTTCCACCGAACTCACTCTACAATGTAGAGCCAATGGTAGGCAAAGAAGGTGCCTTGGCCTTGCGCCAGCAAATGGCCAGGAGAAATAACCCTCTTCTGGCAGAGGAGTATGCTCGCCGTGTTGCCAATGACTTTGAGTCAGGCAGCAAGTTGAATTACTACCGTGGGAAGAGTGCAACTCTCTTATACTATGTTTCTTACTTGATACCTCTCTTCATTATTGAATGGGCCTTCCTGAATAAGTTCAGGTTGTGGGTAGTATTCGCTGCCGTCAGAAATAAGCAGAAGAGCATTGAAGAGAAGAAACTTGTTTGATGAGATTTTTGATTTGATTAAAGAAGACACTTTCTTCACAATGCTGACTTGCCTTGGAGGAGTTTTCCGCAGACTCTTAACGGCAATTGGAGGTGATTTGGTGATGAAAGAGTGCTTATAGCAATATAGTTGGCTCTTGGAGTACACCCACTCTAAGAGTCAGTGTAGAGAGCCAAAACTAGGCCGATTTTCGCAGTAAAACAGACTTTGGATATCTGCATGCTTCTGGTTGCACTTTTCGCCTCTGATTTGGCACCTTCTTTATAAGTTTAATATGAATAGTGATGATTGAACGTTTGTAGTGTGACTATTTTAATTTATGTGGGGTGCGAAAGAAATCCAGACCCAAATTTAGTCTAAACTTACCACTCTCTTTATCAATGCCAAACAAGTACGAAGATTTGGATGCTGACTGGGCAGATTCAGCCGCTGAACCGCCTTCACCTTCTTCGTTGCGTCATGTCGAACTTCCGACTCCTGAAATACCATCTGCTGTTTCAAGTTCGTCCCCAACAGACTCACCTTTGTCAACTTCGTCTTTTGACTTCTTGTGGTACCGTGATAAACCGGCCGTGAAGATTGGAGATGTCAACAGATACATAATACGATACTCGCAGGAACCTGGAACAGAGCTAGAATCCATCCACTTCAGACTCAAGAATATCGAAAAAGCGCCCATTCGTGCTATTCACCTACTAAATGGCCCGTTCTTCTTGTACTGCCATGTTATTCCCTGCAACTACTCCTCGACACAGAAACTCACTGGTGAAAACGAGGTTGTGTTCCATAATCAAGTCCAGCCAGGACGAGCATTCAAGGTGGAGTTGAAAATGAATAAGAACTCATTATTTGCAGACGAAAATGGAGCCAAAGTATTCCAATGGGAAGTCGACGTAGTTTCTCAGATTGTTGTATCGAGACACAGTTCTATCCTGTACGATCTCATGATAGGTAGTGACCCAGCGTTATTAAAGAAGTTGAATACTGGTTTGAGAAACATTGATACGCCGGAAATAACATCAACTCCTAATCTTGAAGTGTTAAAGAGGGATACAGAGCACTTGTGGAACACTCCACCGCCAAAGCCGCATTTACCGGTTCACTTGGTGATTTTAACTCACGGGATCTTTTCCAATTTGACAGCTGATATGCTCTACCTCAAGGATTCGTTAGAGCTGTGCAATGACAACATACTTGTTAGAGGGTACCAAGGGAATGCTGGCAGAACTGAGAGGGGTATCAAGACATTGGGAACCGGTACGGGACAGTACATTCTCGATTTGATAGACGAATTGACCGACAAAAAGAAGTTGACAATAGGCAAGATATCTTTCATAGGACATTCGCTCGGTGGGGTAGTCCAGCTCGCCGCTATCAAATACGTTTTGATGTCACAGGGTTCAAACTATTTTCTGTCAAGAGGTATTGTGCCATATCACTTGGTATGCATGGCAAGCCCCCTTTTGGGTATACTAAGTGAGTTGAATGTAGTTATTAGTTGGTTTCTTGATCTTGGAACGTTAGGCAAGACTGGACGAGACTTGACCCTCTCAAAGAGGCTAGTTCCCCATTTGGAACAGAATGGGAATGGGGCAGACAAGAAGAACTCGTTTAAGCCAGTATTAGAGACATTGCCGGACGAGCCATTGCAGTCATTTTTGGCCTCTTGCAAACACTTGACCGTATACGCTAATGCTGTTAATGATGGTATTGTTCCCTTGAGGACTTCTTCATTGTTGTACTTGGACTGGTCTGCGTTAGGGGATGTTGACGAGTTGGAGAAAGAGGTATCGCTAGAGAAGAAAGTTGAGGAAGAAGGTGGTGAAGCTGCCGTGGAATCTGCACGCAAGTCTGGTGAGACAGAGGCTGATTTGTCTGCTTTCAAGTCAAAACCTACGAACGACTTATCTGCGCAGGAAGGAACAGGCGTTAGTTCTGGTGATACTTCTACTTACGATGGACATTCTGGAAACATTTCAGACGTAACCAGCGTGGACAGTGTGGGGGAGGTAAAAGATGATAGCGACGAAGGATACTTTGCAAGAAGAACGAAGACCCCCAAGAAGATCAAGCAAGAGGACCGGACAACTTCTGCGGCGTCGATGGGGTCGGACCCTGCCCGTGCAAAGCACTACAAGTACGACTTGACACGCAAACGACTCACAAAGAGGGAGAAGACGATAGCGAGAATCAATGCTCGAGCCAGCGATACACTGTTAGGCTCAATTGCAGATACTGAGGAAGAAGAGGCCGATGTGGCAAAAGGGATAGCCAGAAGTTCTACGTTCAATCTCCCACCCAAAGCGTCTGCTGTGGAATCAGCGCTTCTGACGATGATCTGTCCTACACCACTGGATAATTACATCATGGACCCACAAGTGAGACCACGTGTGATATTCCACGATAAGTACTACCACTTTGACAACCTTCCCCCCGAAGAAGCGTCGCACTCAACGGTAGGCTACATCAAGCAATTCTTGTTCAACCACACCGACTGGCGTCTTAACAAGCAGGTGAAGATTGCACGCAAATACCACACCAAGGACCTCAATTGGCGAAAAGTTTTGGTCAACCTACCTCCCGATGCACACAACAATATTATTGTGCGAAGAAGGTTTGCCAATGGGTACGGATGGGGGGTTGTTTCACATGTTTGCCGTGAGTTGTTCAGCGAGCCTGAGCCAAAGATATGAGCCTGGAAGCTACGCGAAATCGATGACTGAGAAACTGGCGGTGCATTTATACTTCCACTGGCACCTTTAGGGGCACCCAGTGGCCGTGCCGACCACGTTTACAGTTAAGGTTATAGTGTATTTCAGCCAGGTGTGGACATACCCAAAACAGTCTTTCGGGAAGGTTGATCCTAAGGTGGAGAAAGCATCATTGTTGCTAGTGCGAGGAGGGCTCCGTGGCCATTGTGAGGAGAGAACAAGAGGCCACACTTCAATTGCATCAATCTGGTGAGCTTAAACAGCACCACCTTTTGGAACAACAGCAAAAAATATCGAGCACAACAAAGAATCTTACCGTGTGACCCTTTGCACGTAGTTCACTCCAAGACCACGCTGAAACATCAAAACTTCGTCAAACTAGAAACATCGCCAACCAAAGACTCCTCTGGACCCATCAAACATGAAACACCGCACACCACAACAAAACACCTCTACAAAACACGTCGACAGCACACCTCTTAACTAGAAGCATCTTTAGACCAAGTACACTTCCAGAGCCCAACTAATCGCCTATCAGTAGACTGTAACTATCTCCTATCGCACCTCCTTAATCTGCCCTGCTACCACTTAGGTCGACTGGCGTCGTCTATCAGGTGACTTCCCGGTATCTTCCAAGCCAGACAGGTTGGACAACTGCCCCTCACTTGAAGCTCGGTGGCCCACGCCCCTGCCCAGAAATTACGTAAGCTCCAATTTCGCACCGCGTTGGCCAAATCTCTTATCTTATCTCGAGTCTGCTCTGACGTCAGGCTGGATACGAATCCACACAACACGGCCGGAAGACATCTGCCGTACGTTGGCGCAGTTTTGTTACGAAGCACATCCAGATTAGTAGGCGGATGTGGTGGAACGTATAAATACAGCACGATTCCCGCCACGTTTGGGATGTTTGGTGGGATTTCAGCGTTTTTAGAGAAATGGCTTCAGCTCAGTATGTAAACCTCCATGAACAAACACACAAACTATCCTTTATAGTCATTGGTGCCGGGCTCATTGGGCCCAGACACGCGTCGCACATCATGGAAAGACCCGACTGTGACTTGTTTGCCATCGTCGACCACTCGGCGAAGGGTCCGCAGGTGGCGGAACAGTTCGATACAAGACACTTCCAGAACTTGCAGCAGATGTTTGACTACTGTGATGCGCACTGTCTTGCTTATCCGAATGCGGCTATCGTAGCCACCCCGAACCACACTCATTTGCACATGGGCTTGGAGTTGGCTCTGCGCGGCGTCCATATCCTCATGGAGAAGCCTTTGGCGCCAAGTGCTAGTGACTGCAAAACACTTGTGGCCTACTGTAAGTTGCGCCAGGTCCACTTGCTTATCGGACACCACCGCCGCTTCAACCCGTACATTATCACCACTCGTGAGAACTTGCACAGATTGGGGCGCGTGGTTGCCGTTCAAGGCACCTGGACCTTGTGCAAACCGCCACTGTACTTCTTGGAGAAGCCGTGGCGCTCACTGGTGGAGTTGGGCGGCGGTTCGTTGCTTATCAACTTGATCCACGATTTGGACTTGTTGCAGTATTTGATGGGCCCGGTTGAGAAGGTGTATGCCGAGTTAATGGCCAAACAAAGAATAGACTTGCTCCCTGCAGGCTCGGAGTTGGTTGATGAAGGTGCTGCTCTCACTCTCAAGTTTCGCAATGGCTGTGTAGGCACGTTTATCTGTGCCGATAACGTCACCCTGCCATTCCTGTTTGAACTGGGCACAGGTGAAAACCCAAATATCCCTTTCAATGAAGAGATGGCAGGCTTTTACCGTATCTTTGGTAGTCACGGTACTTTGTCTATCCCAGACTTGAAGTTGTACCACCAGAACAACTACGATAGTGACATTTCAGACAACAGCATGCAAGGAAATAACCAGGACCAGAGGTCATGGCTTAAGCCACTTCAATGCGAGCAAATAACCATCAACTACGCCTCCATCAGTAGACAGCAACATGAAAATGACGCCTCGTCTATTATGGATGAGTGTGACGAGTCTGGATTGGGTACTCCGTCACCATCTCCAGACTACAAAACCCTTTCGCCAATGCAAGAACTTATGAAAAATGAGAAACCACAGCCGTTCCAACTTCAATTGAACCATTTTGTCAATTTGATCAGGGGAACGGAAACAGAGGTCCAGTGTACCGGCGAGGACGCCGCCCTGGCTTTATTGTGTATCGATGCTGTTCTCGCTTCGATCAGAACGGGATTACCACAATTTGTTCAAAACTTGGACCATGTTCCAGTTAACATGGATTTACTTGAAAAATATGATTATTAAAAAACAAGGAAGAGTACTAAAAGGAATTATTAAATGAAGGAAGGTCAAAAAGCTCCAAATCAACTAAAAGAATCAAAAAATCATAATAAAACGGAGAGCAAAATGGAGTCAAATTTCAACAGTCTGCAAATAATGCTATGTAAAAGTATACTAAGAAAAGTTTTGGAATAAGTTTGCAGTAGAAAACGTAGCATCTGAGTGCACCTGAGTTTATATTTATCTCGTTGTCTTGTATCTAGGTTCCGCTTGCAGTGAGTATAACAGTGTTTTTGTAATCCAGCCTATCATGTTCCTGTTCACATGCCTAGTCATACCATGATGCACCAATTGTAAGTTGAGAAGTACCTCCAAAATTGACTCGAGTACAAGTTTACCAAGAAAAAATTCACCTACACTGTTGTTCATACTTGTTTCTTTCAATTGCTCGCTATCACAGCGCTACTTTTATTATATATAATGACCTCTAGTTTTCTTGAAACACTTCTCTCAAGAATGCATCCTCCTCGGCAATGTGCATAGCCTTTGAACCAGCAGCAACGGAGGCCAGTGGATCACGACCAGCATATCTTAAGTGCAAGTCTGGGTGCTTGATTGTGTTGGCCAAAGTGGTGGTGATTCTTGGTTGAACAAAGGAGTAAGATCCCATGTTCAATGGTTCTTCTTGACACCAGACCAAGTCTTCCAAGTTAGGGTACGAGTCCAAAGTGTCACGCAATTGGGCGAATGGGAATGGATGCACTTGTTCAACTCTGAGGAAGGCAGTGTCCTTGTTCTCAATAGCAGCACGCTTCTTGTGTAAGGCGGTGTAAACTTGACCCGAACAAAGGACAACACGTTTTATGTCTTCCTTTGCACCAATAGACTTGTTCAATTCAACATCATCAATGATCCATTGGAAGTGAGATTCACCGGTGAATTCAGCCAAATCAGATCTGGCCAATGGGTGACGCAACAACAGCTTGGAGAAGAAGATTATCAAAGGCTTTCTGAATTGTCTGTGCATTTGACGACGTAACAAGTGGAACAAGTTACCTGGGGTGGTTGGGTAGGCAATTTGCATGTTACAGTCCTGGTGTTGACGCTCCAACTTTTCTGGGGCTGGGAAGTAACGCTGATCTTCGTTACATAATTGCAAGTATCTTTCGATTCTACCAGAAGAGTGTTCTGGACCTTGACCGTCATAACCGTGAGGCAATGAAAGGACTAAACCGGAACGTTGCTTCCACTTAGATTCACCACCAGCAATGAACTGATCAATGATAACCTGAGCAGTGTTAGCGAAATCACCGAACTGGGCTTCCCATTGAACAAGGGCATCAGGGGAAGTTAAAGAGTAACCGTACTCGAAACCCATGACACCGTATTCAGAAAGCGAAGAGTTTGAGATGGTAAAAGCACCTTGGTCTTCACTCAAGTTGTTTAATGGAGTGTATGTGTGCTCGGAGTGTTGGTCATGCAAGACAGCGTGACGTTGGGAGAAAGTACCTCTCTCAACATCTTGACCAGAAACTCTGACGTGGTATCCTTCCAAAGAAAGAGATCCAAAGGCAAGGGCTTCACCGGTAGCCCAGTCAATACCTGTGCCTTCTTCAACACTCTTTTTCCTTGTGTTCAAAATACGCTTCAAGTTTCTGTGGACCTCGAAACCTTCTGGGGCTTCTGAGATGGCGTTACCAATCTTCTTCAAGACGGCCTCGTCAACGGCGGTTGGCAAGTGAGGTAAAACCTCGGTAGCCAATTCCTTTGGAGACTTGAAGTCTTCCCATGGAGTGGTCAACCATTCTCTGGAGGTTGGTTGGTACTCCTTGGACTTGGTGAAGGATTCTTCCAAGGTGTTCCAGACCCATTTCTTGTGTTCTTCAACATCTGCAGGTGTGAAAGTACCCTCTTCAATAAGTTGGGTGGTGTAGTAATCCAAGACCGACTTCTTTTGAGCAATCTTTTGGTACATCAATGGTTGAGTGAAAGAAGGTTGATCAGTTTCATTATGACCGTGCTTTCTGTAACCAACAACATCGATGATGACATCGGTGTGGAAAGTAGCTCTCCATTCAGCAGCCAAGTTGAAGACGAAAATAACGGCTTCAACGTCATCGGCATTGACGTGGAAAATAGGGGCGTTAATTGCCTTAGCAATGTCAGAAGGATACAAAGTAGATCTGGCAAAACGAGGATCGGTGGTGAAACCAATCTGGTTATTCACAATGATGTGAATGGTACCACCAGTGGAGTAGGCAGGCAAGTTAGCGAAACCCATAGTTTCGTAAACCACACCTTGAGCGGCAAATGCAGCATCACCGTGCAACAAGATTGGCATAGCTCTCTTGTACTCACCAACATCACCCTTGTATTGCATGATAGCTCTGGCCTTACCCAAAACAACACCATCCTCAGCTTCCAAATGTGAAGGGTTGGCGACAATGGACAAGTTGACGTGCTTACCGGAAGTGGTTGGTCTGGCGTAGTTCATACCCAAGTGGTACTTGACATCACCGGAACCTTCGTCGAACTCCTTGGAGCCTGTGAATTCCGAGAAAATGGACTCATTTGGCTTACGGACAACGTTCGACAACATATTAAGTCTACCTCTGTGTGGCATACCAATGACGATATCCTCGACACCATAGTCGACGGAGGTGTCAATGACAGCCTTCATACCTGGGACGACGGATTCACAACCCTCCAAACCAAATCTCTTGTCATTTGGGAACTTGGTGGACAAGAAGGATTCAAAGGAGCAAGCCCAGATCAATCTGTCCAAGATTTGTCTCTTCTCATCTGGAGAGTACTTGAATGGAGTTGGGATTTCGATTCTTTCTCTCAACCAGTCACACTGTTCCTTTGATGGAATGTGGATGTATTCAATACCGTAAGATTGACAGTACAACTTCTCACAGTTGTCGATGATTTCTTGCAAGGACAAGGACTTCTTACCAGCCTCGGCGAATCTTGGCAAGATACCTGGGCCCAAGGTGATTTGTTTAGCCAAGTCAGCCTTTGTGAAACCGTAGTGTTCCAAGGTCAATTCGGCAGGCAAGACGGTGTTTGAGCCGAAGGAGATGTCCAAAGGATCAATCTTGGCCTTCTGATGACCTCTAACTTGGTAAGCACGAACCAATAACTGCACCTTCAAGTGGGTGACGACGTCCTCGCTGATAGGTTCAGCACCAGGAACGAAGCCGGCAGCTCCGCCGGCGGCCGAAGGCACGATGGTTGGAGGAGCGGTGAAGGCCTGGGAAGTAGGAACGGAGCCCAGTTCAACGTTCTTGAAGTAGGCGTTCCAGGAAACGTGCACGGAGGTAGGGTCCTCTCTCCAGGCGTTGTACATTTCATCGACATAGTTGGAGTTGTTACCCTGCAAGAAGGAGTCCGTGGCAAGAGATCTTCTTGCAAAACCGGAGAATTGGGAGGCCACCGGTCTGAAGACCAGCGATTGTGACTTCAACAACTGAACACGAGGAACAGCACTCTTGAATGCTCTAAGCATGATAATGTTATGTATGGAATAAGATGGTGCACCTGTGTTTATTCACACATAAAATTGTTGATGTTGAAATTAGGCCCCTACAAGGGAAAAAACTTTCATTTTATAAGGAAAGCAAATTAGCGAGAGAAATGGGACAAAAGTCGCCTTGGCCAGTTGAATTGCGCGAATTGCAACTTTGTTTGACCGGAGAAGGTTAGGGTGAGATAGTGACAGGTCACGGCCGTCGAGTGTCGCCTGCGACTGGCCTGCGTGTCGGAGAGCAATGGACAGGGTTCAAGGTGGGAAGCTTTAGCGTGGGCGATGCTCGAGCTCTTTTCCAATGCAAAATCCGACATCTCCCGGGTGCTTTTGCCATGGGTATACACTTTCTCCAAAAGAAAGTGCCTGGATCACACACAAATCGATGACAGGGAGTCATGGTGATTCACTACGTGTTTGGAGGGGCTCCGAGCTTTGGCCAGCTTGAATTGGGTGCGTTTGGCTCCGTCCAATATGGCTGCGAATTGTCCACTTGGCTGGGCAAACAATGGCTGCACTTTAGGGAGACTGGCTGTTTTGACGACCACTCCGTTGCCTGAGCGAGCCCTCCAGCACCGAGTTCGTGTCGTGTAATTTTGTCCCCGAATATTGATCTCATTTGATAATTCATTTCGGTTATCTTTATTATCATGTCGAGCACTGTACGCACCTATGGAGGCCCGTTTCTGGGCCAGACCTCGAGCAATTTCGTGTGTACGTAGTGTGTCCACACCTGGTACTCGGATGCTGCTGCTGCTGCTGTGCTCGTTACCTGCGTTTCCACACTGCTGGTTGTTCGCTATCTGGAGCACAACGTCTTTCTGTTCCGGAAATAACTCCACGAATTTCAACTGATATTGCACTCTCCGAGCCCGTGGTTCTGCACATCGGTTGGCCAATTGGAGCACCACTAAAACTCAACTGCCACGGGATGACCAAAGTAGCCTCCTTTGCGTACCTTTGTTGATACGAGTCCTGGTTCTGGAGAAGACCCGGGGTGGAAGAACCTGGGTGTTGGAGATGCGGTCACGTGAGGCAAGACTTTTCACACCTAGCTGTCGTCGGTTTGAGTGACCACCGGACTGCCCCAGACTTGGAAAGGACTCCGCTCGTGCCTGGGCGAATGGATCTACATTTGGATCGGCCCCGGTCTTTTAAAGTTGACTGCCTAGCTCGGACTTTTAAAATGCCTTGGAGTTTTCAGTTTGTGAGACTCACGGCCACTTGTGCCAGCTCATAAATGTGTAATTGTAGCTGCTTACTCCGTGGGGTGTGGTTGATGGTACAGTAACACCTTTGCCAGTATTCTTGTAATTAAGATTTAGGCTATTTTCTACAATTTCAACAATTTCAACAATTTCCTATAGAAATATGATTCTATAACATTCTTTGATCATCACCAAAATACTATTCTAATCCATCACACCTAAAATTCATACAATTTGGAAGAGACGGATCTCGCTAGTCCAACCAATTCGTATCAGATAGCACAACCCTTGTTCGTTCCGTGATGCTAAAGAGTACAGTCTTGGAGTAAGGTTGTCCAGTCGGTGGTCGCCAGATTATACACAGGATCTAGAATACAACCCCAAGTTAACAAGTCAAATGAACTCCTCACATGCCTCTTTTCGAGAATAAAAACAAGATAATTCCATTATAGTGAACATTTGCTTCTTGCTCATTCACTTTCTTTAATGAAACCTCTTCGTTTTACACCTTTCGAATGGGCCCTCTGTCCGACCCCTAGGTGACCTGCATACAATATGCCGTCTTTTAGGTTCGAGAGATTTTGCAATCAAGCAGCACCCTCTACTTACTTCTACTTAGAGTAAGCTTCAGTACCACATCCGAACGAGTTTGTTTGTTTCCTGCTAAACAAGGCAACATAATGGCTTCTTTATTGCATTCGGTCTGCGAATTTCAAAGCCAAAGTACGCTATATCACACCACACCACACTACAAATGATTCTCCAGATTATTGTTTACTAATATGTACAAGACTGGATTACAACTATTATAAGACCTGGAACGATGCTGGTGGAACTATTTGGACGTTTTTAAAATATTAGGACGAAAATCGAGTGCTTTGAGTAAGTTCACACCTCATCACATCCAGTACTGGCATTTGATTAGAAATTGATATCAAGTACGAACAATTCTTGAACACCCCAAAGAATGAATCCTCTACATTTGGGAACACTTGATCTTCTAAATTGCCAAAAATCAAAGCTTCTGAATATCGAAATTCACGATTCCTTTTCTAAATCTCATTCCACCTCTTTTGTTCAGATTTTCACCTTATCTTCATATCATCTCCTAATCACATCATCATATCTTCTTCTTCTTTCGCCTCTCGTATGATCTCCGCATTATATTTCATTCAATCACCCCTAAAGAAACTCACGAGATTTCCTCCTGAAAGCATTGCAATCTCTCAACCATTGCTTGTAGTCCTTCAACGAGTAAATCTTCTCTCCATAATAATCTGGAACGGGGTTGGAAAAACTCTGTGTGGATGGATCAACTCTGTTCAACTTGATCTTGGTCAAGAAAACTTGATCACGGGCCTTGAATTGCTGCAAAGTCCTCTTGTTTGCCAAGTTGAATACACGGTTGCCAATAACAGGTCCTGTGAGGAATCCGGCGAATCCACCAAGACCAACTGCACCAACCAACAACATAAGTGGGTCCAAGCCCATGATAGGCTTTTCTGGGTCAAACTCGTAGTTTCCCAAGTAAGTGAATGTCAATGCTGCACCAGCAATCGTGGTGAATATCGAACTGGTCATATTGATCGTGTGGTTTTGCTTCTTCAACTTGAGGAAGTCCACCCAGCTGAGTGGGCTGTCAACAGCTTTCGTGCTTTGGAAGCGTGCGGATCTAACAGACGTCCGCTTGAACGCGTTTATACCTATGGATCTGATACCGAGCATTTGATTACGAGTCGTTGGAAGTATGAGCTGTTGGGTGGCTACCAGTGCGGTGTACGGTGCAAAATTTTAATTGACGTATGGTGCGTTGCGCATGTCGCGCACTCACATGTCGCATGTCGTATTGCGTTCGAACATTTCACGTTGAATTTTTCGTTGTTTTTTCCCAAACGAATAAACACCAACTTTCTTAATTTGACACTAATTTCCCCAGAACCTTGTTTCAATATTCACTATGACTACGGGGCTTTCGTTAAATGGCTCTTCTGGACACCACTCCAATGGATTGTTGTCGAACGATTCGAATGGCGACTTTGACGGGGTTGGCAATGACCTCAAGGACTCTTCCACCCCTCCACCTTTATACATCCCACAATCAAAACAAGATCTTAATGATTTGTTAAACAAATATCGCAAGTTGCTAAAGAGATCGAATGAGTTCAAAGAAAGTCACGACTCGCTGTCTGGAGGAAAAGTATTTGATCCAACAGAGCAAGAACGAACTCAAATCGAGATTGTTTTGGCTTCGGTTTCGAAAGAGCAGGAACAATTTCAAGCAGAGGAGGAGAGATTTTTGAGAGAACTTGGCGAAGAAGAAGTCACGGGCACCGTGGATTTGGATTTATTCAGTAAACAAGTTGCCGGCTTGCAGTTGTTATCCAAGGATTACGGCTTGCCTGAAACTTTACAAGGTGAGTTGAAAACGGGAGACAAGAAAGAGCTACTCCAACTCGAAGCAAACTCGACCCCTACCTCCACGAGTACTACTACCAGCACATCCACTCTTCTTGAGTCCCTTTTAAAGCCACCACCAGCGGATTTTGAGGCTCGTGCGCGTTTCTATGGTATTGAAATACCTCCTTCAGTTCACACAGTGGACCAGCTGTACGCACCACTAGGTAACTATTATACTGAAAGACTCGTCACAAACAAGATTTCAAACCATTTGAAGTCGTTGGAAAACTTGCCTGCTAACATCAGCACTTTCCATCACTCCACTTCCGTCATCGACGATTCTTTGAAATTGTCTGCGCTCATTGAATTGAAATCATTACGCCTCTTGACCAAACAGAAGCAGTTAAAACACAACATCTTGCTCCATGAAGCAAGCCAGTCCAAATTCAGCTCGAAGCACTTGGTGAACAACCCTCTAATTCTCCAGGAAAAGAGAAGCTTCAACAAGAAATTCAAGGTGAAGATCATCAATCCAAAGCTTTTGCTGCAAAACTTCCTCCATATTAAGAAACTTAAAGAAAAGAACTTGCGTTTCAGTAAGCACATTGAAAAAGTGGAAAAAATTCTATCCTTTGCAGAGACAGCACAAGAATTGAAGTCTGCCAGGGATACCTATAAGAACGTCACGCTTTTCAAGCAGATTAACAATTACCATCAATACATCGAAAAGGAGGAACTGAAGAAATTGGAGAGGACTGCGAAGCAACGTTTGCAGGCATTAAAGTCGAACGATGAAGAAGCCTATATTAAGTTATTGGATGAAACAAAGGATCACAGAATTACCCATTTGTTGAAGCAAACTAATCAATTCTTGGACACCTTGGCACAACAAGTTAAAGCACAACAAGATGATGACCACCACTCCTCTCATAGAGACTTCCCAACAATAGATGATGAAGCCAGGGCAGGTGAAGCATCTGTTGCTGCCGCATCAGCTGCTGGAGAAGACAAGGAAGACTTGCGTGAAAAGATCGACTACTACCAAGTGGCTCACCGTATCAAGGAGGAAATCAAAGAGCAACCTAAGATGCTTATTGGTGGAAAATTGAAGGAATATCAACTTAAGGGTTTACAATGGATGGTATCGCTCTACAATAACAAGCTTAACGGTATTTTGGCAGATGAAATGGGTTTGGGAAAGACTATTCAGTCCATCTCACTCATCTCGTACTTGATCGAAAAGAAGAATGAAAGCAAATTCTTGGTCATTGTACCACTTTCCACGATCACTAATTGGACTTTGGAATTCGAAAAATGGGCTCCTGCTATTAACGTTATTGTATACAAGGGATCTCCTCTTCTGAGAAAGTCTTTACAATACGATATTAAAATAGGAAATTTCCAAGTTATGTTGACGACCTTTGAGTACGTTATTAAGGAACGCTTGCTCTTGTCTAAATTCAACTACTCGCACATGATCATTGACGAAGGTCACAGAATGAAGAATGCCACTTCTAAATTATCGATCACTTTGAAGAGTTACTACAAGACCAAAAATAGATTGATCTTGACAGGTACACCATTGCAGAATAACTTGCCTGAGTTGTGGGCCTTGCTTAACTTCGTGTTGCCTCGTGTGTTCAACTCTGTGAAGTCGTTTGACGAGTGGTTCAACACACCATTTGCAAATACAGGTACCCAAGAGAAGATTGATTTGACAGAAGAAGAATCATTGCTTGTGATTAGAAGATTGCACAAGGTGTTGAGACCATTCTTATTAAGAAGATTGAAAAAGGATGTCGAGAAGGACTTGCCAAACAAGGTCGAAAGAGTATTGAAGTGTAACTTGTCTGGCTTACAATATGTTTTGTACCAACAGATGTTGAATCACAATGCACTCTTTATTGGAAATGATGGTGGAGCCGGCGTCAAATCAGGAATCAAGGGCTTAAACAATAGTATCATGCAGTTGAGGAAGATCTGTAACCATCCTTTTGTATTTGAAGAAGTGGAAAGATTATTGGACTCTACTAAGATGTCACATGATTTGCTTTGGAGAACAAGTGGTAAGTTTGAATTGCTCGACAGAGTCTTACCCAAGTTCCAGGCAACTGGTCATAGAGTTCTTATGTTTTTCCAGATGACCCAAGTAATGGATATCATGGAGGATTACATGAGATACAAGAATATGACTTACTTGAGATTGGACGGTAGCACCAAGGCCGATGATAGACAGGATATGTTAAAAGCGTTTAATGCTCCAGATTCTGAATACTTCTGCTTTTTGCTTTCGACAAGAGCCGGTGGGTTGGGTCTTAATTTACAAACAGCTGATACTGTGGTGATCTTTGATAGTGATTGGAACCCTCACCAGGATTTACAGGCACAGGACAGAGCACACAGAATTGGACAAAAGAATGAAGTGAAGATTTTAAGATTGATTACAAATGATTCTGTTGAAGAAGTGATATTGGAGAGAGCACATCAGAAGTTAGATATCGATGGTAAGGTTATTCAAGCAGGTAAATTCGATAACAAATCCACTGCTGCTGAACAAGAAGAATTTTTGAAGAGATTATTAGAGAATGATTCGAGAAACAACGAAGATGAAGAGAATAAGACGGTTGATGACGACGAATTGAACACAATTTGTGCTCGTGGTGAACATGAGATCGCCATTTTCGAAGAAATTGACAGAAAACGTCATGCTCAAGATAAAGTTCTGAATTATCCTTCAAGATTGATAGAGCAGAAGGAATTGCCTCCAGTATTCCAGGAGGATATTTCGCACCATTTCGTCAAAGACACAAAAGAATTGACTAAAATGAGAGAGAAGAAGCGTGTTAAGTATGATGATGGGTTAACAGAAGAACAATGGCTCATGGCAATGGATGACGATAATGACACCGTCGAAGATGCTATTCGGAGAAAAGAAGCCCGCATGGCTAAGAGAACAAGAGGTCGCCCTAATCCTGAAGATGACGATGAGATTGATGATGATGACGACGAGGAGGTTGAAGAACCAGAAGATGACGGTGAAGATGAAGAGCAGGACGATGAAGAATTCAGTGGAGGTAGAAAGAGACAACGTCGTTCTAGGACTCCACAAGTATCTACTCCTCAAGACTCTTCTCGTGGTTCCACACCTGTCAATACAGATCCTGCGTTGAGAAAACGATGCCTTGAATTGATTGATGAAATCACCAAGTTGGAAGACCCAGAGGATGGCCACAAGCTTGCAGATATTTTCATGAAGATCCCTTCAAAGAAATTGTACCCCGATTACTTCCATATAATTACTCACCCAGTGGCATTGATACCAGTGAAAAAACAGGTTACCCAGGGAGGATTCAAATCCTGGGAGCAATTTATAGATGAATTGCTCATTATGTGTGCCAATGCGAAGACCTATAACCAGGAAGGCTCGTTTGTCCACTCTGATGCTGAGGTGATTGAAAAGTTGTTGCAACTGCAGTTGTGATAGGTTTTGTTTATTATGTATTTTAGCTAGACACATGAATGTGATCATAGAGCAAATATTCGGCATGAGCCGTTATCAACGAATTGCCACCTTAGTCTGCTTAGCCAGACCAAGACCGTAGACTCACTGAGTAATTATCCCTTTTTAACAAATCTCGATAGGCTACGAAGCATTCACTCTGTTTTCAAAAGGGTGCAATTCTGAACGTTGGTTACAACAGTTTTTGAGCTCAAACTACCTGTCACCCCCTGAATTCACGGCTGGCATGTCTTGTTTGTTCTGGCAGAGGAGGCATTGCCATGGGGTGGACTGAAGGGGCGATAAAAGTTATGCTCTGATTCCGTTCAACTAAAGGGCACTCTTGCCTAACTGATATGGGGTACAATTCCAAAGTCGATGCCATATGTGTTAGTACATTTAGATTAAAGTTTCTGTCAGAATGCTCAATTACCGAATACAAGGAGAGATAGTGCTTGTGCTTGAAAGGGAGGACCACTTCGGCATTTAGCGGGACGGTTGGTAAACACAGCGTGATTACAAGTCTAACAATGTCAATCCTATCTGGATTACAGAGTGGACTAAATGTGCAACAATGCTTGCTGCCTAAACATGTGAAGTTGCCAACATTTCCACAGATACTGAAGTTGCAGAACGGTATGATTCAGGATGTTGGAATTGCTTTGTGCTAGGTGGATTTGGGTGCAAAATATTCCAAAAAACATTTACTTGAATGCGGTACAATCATATATCTCTCGGCATAGAACGGCTCACCTTGGAACCGTATCACCACATTGTCATCGGCCAGCCAACTCGGTGCTTAGCAAAAAAGATTGCAGCACGAGAATTTCGCGTATGGTCTCCCACTACACTACTCGGTCTCGCTCTTAGTAGCTTAACTACAGTTGATCGGACGGGAAACGGTGCTTTCTACTAGATATGGCCGCAACCGAAAGTAAAATGAAAATAGTGTGTCCCATAACTCCGTTCATCAGCATCAGAAATCTCCATTTCATATAATTGGTTATCCAGAAGTTGAAGAATTATTTTGATTTCGGATAAGGAACTCCTCTTACACGTTATCTCAACAAATTTGTAAAAGACTTGGTTGGCTGTGCTATTGTGTTGAAGCGTAATTTTACAGTGCCCAGTTGGATACTTGATCCGAATAATCGCGAGCACAGGTATGGCCTTTCAAATATTGTTTCAATAGCCGTTGGGCCAGTGTTTTGGAATTTCGATCCGTATGGCACTCTGGAGCACCCCATGATGTTTGTTCCACTTTGGCTTAAACTTCTGAATGGAGCTCATAACGAACGATACCTGAGAATTCATCAATTGTTCTTTCTACAATGGCAGGCACTGCTCAAACGAAGCACCATGTGAAGCAACTATTTACGGAAACCAATATGTTGAAGACATAATTAGTAGACGAAGCGATACTATATAGAAAAAATGAACTCAGGTATCATACTGAAACTGGCTGAATTGTCAGGTTGCAAAAAACGTTACTTGGCAGTCGAGTTCCTGACTTATACCTGGAGTACAAATGCAGTTAGTGTTGAACCTGAGAATTTTAGCACCTAGTGCTCCTTCGGGACTCATGCCGAAAGCGAAACAATGCAACCTAAAACCTTCTGTAACGGCCAGTCGAAATAGACATATACACTCGAAAAGTTTATGCTCAACAATAGTCTTTGTTGGCATAACCCAATGATAAACGAATTTACCATTCCAATGCGTGGCAGCAGTCGTGAATTAGTTTGTATTTCACATGTTCCAAATGATGTAACGGGCATGGCACGAAGTGAACTCTCGCCTATAAATACACAGACAACCTCAATGTCAAACTTTGAGTTCCTCTTATTCATCAGCACTCAATTCATACAATGGTTTCTTTCGCTTCAGTATCCAGCAACGCATTAGCCGTTATTTCTTTGACCGTATTCGCAGGCCATGCACTTGCTGCACCGGTTGACAGTTGGCTCGCTCCAGGTGGCTCTTTTCAAAAGAGAGAAGGTGGTGGAATCAAGTTGGACTTTGAAGTACGCTTGGGTCCAAGAAATGTCACCTCCACTGGTATTTCTACCGGCAAGAGAGAAGTGCTGACTGAATTGTTCAACAAGGGAGTTTACTATTCAGCACAGATTGGATTCGGTTCTGACGATCAAATCGCATATCTTGATCTTGACACCGGAAGTTCTGATTTGTGGGTAGTAGCCACGAATGCCAGCTGTTACTACTCACCCGGTCAACCTAAGGACTATTGCACTCAGCAGAGCACGTACAACCCTTCGCTTTCAACCACTGATAAGGTTTTAAATCAAAGTATTCTTCTCGCTGTTTATGGCTCTGGATTCTGCTTAGGCGATTTCCACGTCGATGACATTCATTTTGGAGGTATAACGTTAAAGAACGCTCAATTTGGACTTGCTCTACTCACAAGCATTCCTACTGGAGGAATTATTGGTATTGGCTTTGATAATTCAGAGGCAACCAACAAGAGATACCCAAATCTTCCAGACACCTTAGTCTCTCAGGGATTTATCGAAAGAAACTACTACTCTCTCTATTTGGATTCTCCCACGTCGAAAACTGGCTCTATAATTTTTGGTGGCATTGATGAATCCAAGTATACCGGTGACTTAGTGGCCGTGGATATTGTTCTTCCTGACAGATTGGCTGTAAACTTGGTGTCTGTTCTGACAAATAACAGCACAACGGTCGGAAAAGCTGTTACCATATTAGATTCTGGTACCACAATCAGTTTATTTCCAAATGCTCTTGCAGACCTGCTTGCTTCACACTTTGAAAACGCCAAGTTTAGCAGTGCTGATGGGGTTTACAGGGCAGGTTGTAAGATCCCAGAAGGCACATTTACTTTCAACTTCGAAAACAATGCCATCGTTGAAGTACCATTTTCTTCGTTCTTGCTTGAACAAGATGGAGATGTGTGTTATCTTGGAATTGGTCATCAAGTAGATGGCGGAAATGGAACCTACTTGTCAATTTTAGGTGACAATTTCTTAAGTAGTGCCTACGTTGTTTACGATCTTTCTGAAATGACGATATCTCTTGCCCAATCTAAGTGGTGAAGAGATCAGCATATTGATACATTGTTAGTTTCTTAATTTCTCTTACAGTTGACACGAGTGGTTTTTTTTGCCTATGCTTTTTTATCATCTTCTGTCGCTTCCTTATTTTCCTATTTAGGTTTCTAGTTTTCAGCGATTTTGCAGCCTAATTCGACCTCGTATGCACAAAAAAATGTTGAGAACTTAAGTGTCTATATCAAAGTGTATCATATTGGAATTGGAATTGGAATTGGAACTCCTTGAGCTAAAACCTTTTCTCAATGAGAGAGTGGAGTACTTACAAAGTATAGGTTCAAACACCGAAATCGTAAGAGACTTCACAGCAGAGTGGTATTGCACTATTGTCAAGTTTTGGCGAGAATTCAAATGTGAGGTGTCAGCCATCCCTTGACTTATTCTCACTTTCAGCAGGAAGATTGTTAGAACACAAAGCGATGGAGCTCACTCGCTTTATCATTTAAGTTGAAAACCTGCCGCGATGGTTCATTTGTGATGAATTTTAAGTTACTAGTGATTTTTTGAGCGAAAATGAAGTGTAATGGGTGTGGGGCTCGTTATCTGAAACCGCAAGGCCTTACACAGTATGCTCAACTGTAAATAAACTCAATTACAGTGTGCTCGTGTTGCTTTTGAAAGAAGTCGATTTGAAGAGTAAATTGGCGAAAGTGTTGGATATTGGAATGAAGTTAGCGAATTAGAACTAAAGCTGAAACCGATTCTACTCCACAATAGTCTATCAAAAAGTTCCTCCATTTCCGATTTTTAGAGCTCACAGTTGATTTTGGATCTATTTCGTAAATCAGCTACATTATGTATGTATCAACTCCTCTTCGGCCTCAAATTTCATACCAGCTTAGCCTATCTGAGGCGATCAATAAACTACGGAAAACAAAAGTATAGAACTGCTATGATGCAATATTAGCTATTTTGAACGGAAACTCGGTTGATTGAAGCTGTGTAGTTCCTACGAAGTATCTTACATATAAATTTCTCTCTTGTTTCCCAATATTCATAACGCAATCTTTTCATTACAACACATTTCAATTTAAACATGTTTTCCTTAAGATTCTCTCAAGATATTTATGCTGTTTTTGCTTCTATCTTATTCATTGGTAGAGCCTTATCTGCCCCGTTGGAATTTTCTGAGTTAGGACTCGAGAGGAGGGCTGATGGTGGTATCAAGTTGGATTTTGAGATTCATAAGGTTATCCACAATGTGAACTCAGACGAAAATGCTCAAAAGCGAAACATCAATGCCGTCTTGGCTAACAAAGCCAACGCGTATATTGCTCAGATCCAAGTTGGCTCTAACAAGCAAGCCATTAGTGTCGAGGTAGACACAGGAAGCTCGGACTTGTGGTTCATAGGTTCGAATTCTAGGTGCAGAGGTACCAGTTCTCCAAGAAGACTACCAGCGAACTGTGCCGCAAGCGGTACCTACTCAGCTTCATCTTCAACAACTTCCAAGGATTTAAATCAGCCGTTCTATATTCAGTACTATGGTAATGCTGGCGCTTCAGGTAAGTATTATTCTGATGATATCACAATTGGTGATGTTACTGTGAAATCTGTTCAACTCGGTGTTGCTACTTCTTCAACAAAGACCGTTGGAATCTTGGGTATTGGATTTGACACCAATGAAGCGAATGGGGCAAAATATCCCAACTTCCCGGATCAATTGGTTTCTCAAGGTATTATTAGCAAGAACTATTACTCTCTTTTTTTGAATGGGCCAACTTCTGCAACAGGTTCCATTCTTTTCGGTGGAATCGACAGTTCAAAATACACTGGATCCTTGAAGTCAGTTGATATTAAATCCACCACAGAACTAACCGTCAACTTGAAAGCTCTCACTCTTGCTGATGGAAGCTCAATCACAGCTGGATACTCAGTGTTGTTGGACTCAGGTGCTACTTTAACTTACTTGCCTGCAACAACTGCCGATGCCATCTTTTCCAAATGGAGCGGTGTTGCCTACGATTCCCTGGTGGGTATGTACCGTGGTAGCTGCAGCATTCCCGCGGGGTCATTGACCTATAAGTTCGATAATGGAGCACAAATCAGCGTGCCATACTCCAACTTGTTATACCAGAAGATCTCTGGAACGTGCTTCTACGGCATTGGCCAGATGGAAGATGCTATTTTGGGTGACAACTTCTTGAGAAGCGCATACGTTGTGTTTGATCTTACTGACAGGAAGATTTGGCTTGCGCAAGCGAAGTGGTAGATTTAACAGACGAGTTCTTTCTCTACTCTATTTTGACTAGATTCTAGGGTTGTATCGATACCCTCTTGATTATGTTTTTGGTTTAATAATAAGTCATCAAATTTGCACCCAAAACTCGAGCAGAGCGCAATAAGACATGTCCCATGATTACTAAGAGATACCAGCAGATGTCTAGGACTTCAAACCTTGTGTTAGCAAGTGTCCGTAGTAGTTGTTCAGTTTTACCAAGTACGCCATTAGGTATATTCAACTAGAAAGGTTGAAGAGTAAACTTTTATGTTCATACTTTTGGCTTCGGCACTTTTGCTACGAGTCGAACGTGTTGGATAGAAGTAGTCTTGGAGTCCCAGAATAGGGAAGTCGAAGGGTTCTTGGAAAAAGTCTGCCATATTGTGATACTTAACTACAGAATTCTAGACCCTACGCTTAGTTATACGCTCTTCAATCTCAAAATACACATTCTAGATCTCATCTTTCGCCCAGGACACTTAGAGAGTTGTAGCTTTCTTTAGGTCTAAATGATACTCAACTGTGTCTCACAGATCGATTTAGATATTCCAGAAGGAGCTGGTACCCTTCTGATTTCTCCAACATGCAATTTCTCAGCCAGACTTCAACATTACACAAACTGCTATCATAAGTAATCGCTCGGCCTTAGATTAATCACTAGCAGCTCAAATTTCAGAGTCTTTGCACTGTTCGTTCGTTTCTATTTACGTTTCTTCACCAAAGTCTTTTCAAGACAACTAATAATTGTCCATCACTCTCTCAGGCATCGATACTTTCACTTGCGCTCTACCTAATTGCTTCTTCATTTAAAGGGCTCGAGGTGAACCTTATAAGTGCAAGATCTGGAAAGAACGTGACTTTTCGCTTGAGACAACCAATCAAATTACCTAGATAGTAAGCTTCCAAATTCCGCTTGCCAGATTTGGCATTTCCATGGGCTATCTCTTCAAACCCCACTCTCCACACGTCTCGTGTTGACACTCTGGCCTCCTATTTACCCTTATGGAAATTCACAGCTGAATTGTCAGCTAATTGTGATAGTGGAAAAATGAGACTTTTTGGCGTGGGTCTGGGCCCTACATGTACAGTAATATCTCTCAGTATAAAGAGACACAGTCTCGCCACGTTTTAAACCTCTCACCATTATTTACGATAACACGAAATGTCTTCAATTACTTTCAACAGATCTGTTAGCAGAACTGCAAAACAATTCAATAAGTCGAGATTCTCCAGAGGGGGTGTCTTGCTCACTGGTGCTGTTGGTACCGGACTTTTGGCTACCTACTTCTACCAACAAAACAATAATGGTGGAAACAAGTTGAAGTACTTGGCCGCCGCAGCCCCACTTGTGAAAACAGCTAGTGTCCCTACTCATACCATTGACGAATATCAAAAGATCTACAACGACATAGCTGCCAAGATCGTAGACAATGATGACTACGATGGGGGTGCTGGTCCATACGGAATGCTTGTCAGATTATCATGGCATTCTTCCGGTACTTACACCAAGAAGGGAAACACTGGTGGATCTTACGGTGGAACTATGGTTTACACCCCAGAGGCTTTTGACGGTGCCAACGCCGGGTTAGCAAACGCTCGTGACTTCTTAAATGAATTCCAGTACAAGTACCCATTCATTTCAAGAGGTGATTTGTGGACATTGGGTGGTGTTGTCGCAGTTCAGGAAAGTGGTGGTCCAAAAATTAAGTGGAGACCGGGCCGTGAGAACACAGATGCTAGCACCGTACCTGCAAACGATTTGTTGCCAGATGCTCTGCAAGGTGCCAAGCACATCAAACAAGTGTTCTACCGTATGGGTTTCAACGATCAAGAGACTGTTGCCTTAATTGGTGCTCATTGCTTGGGTAAGTGCCACCCTACTGCCTCTGGATTTGATGGTCCATGGGGTCCATCTCCTAACATGTTCACCAACGACTTCTTTGTTAGATTGTTAGACAAATGGCATGTTAGAAAGTGGGATGGTCCAAAGCAGTGGGAAGATGACGAAACTAACTCTTACATGATGTTGCCAACTGATATTGCCTTGAAGGAGGAGTCCTCTTTCTTAAAGCATGTCAAGAGATATGCTGCTGATGAAAAGCTCTTCTTCAAGGACTTTGCTGTTGCGTATGCCACCTTGTTAGAATTGGGTGTTACATACCCAAAGACCTCTCGTCCATTCGAGTTCAAGACTGTTGATGAACAGGAAGAGTAGTCACATATACGAAATAAACGAATTGTACAACACAGATGTAGATTATGCATCATGGTGAGATAGTTCATCTTGACTAGTAACTTCTGCGTGTCTTCTCCAAACACCTGGATGTCATCAGAACAAGCAACGAATCCACTCGGTCAACCAAGTCTTGCTTGCTTTCTATGTTTAACTTTATAAACGCAAAAGTTACAGGTACTTCCTCGCTACCTCACGGCTATGTTATGCATTCCGCTGCTGCAGAACAAGTTCCTGTTCCTTTTGCTGCAAAATCAGCCGAATGCGAACGTGAAGGAACGGCTGGATATAGTATGCATATAAACAAACCTTAGGGCATGATTGGATTCATCACATGATATTTGTGACTTAATATTTTCATTTTTTTGTGCCTCCGAAAATTTTTCATTTCGCATCTTCTTTTATATAAAAGCCATGAATCGCATTTGAAGAGAATTTTGAAAAGTTTCATCTATTAGTGACCATACAAAATGAAGTACATCCAAACCGATCAAATCTTAGAGATTCCAGAAGGCGTCACCGTCCAAATCAAGGCTAGAGCCGTCCTGGTCCAAGGTCCAAGAGGTGAATTGTCCAAGGACTTGAAGCACATTAACGTTACCTTCGCTAAGATCTCTGACAGAGCTATCAAGATCACCGTCCACAACGGTGACAGAAAGCACGTCGCCGCTTTGAGAACTGTCAAGTCTTTGATTGCTAACTTGATCACCGGTGTTACCAAGGGTTACAAGTACAAGTTGAGATACGTGTACGCCCATTTCCCAATCAACGTCAACGTTATTGAGGTTGACGGTAGCAACTACATTGAGATCAGAAACTTCTTGGGTGAGAAGAGAGTTAGACAAGTGAAGATCTTCGATGGTGTCACTGTTGAACAATCTGAAAACCAAAAGGATGAATTGGTTATCTCTGGTAACTCCTTGGAAGCTGTTTCCCAAAACGCTGCCGATGTCCAACAAATCTGCCGTGTCAGAAACAAGGATATCAGAAAGTTCTTGGATGGTATCTACGTCTCTGAAAGAGGTACCATTGTCCAAGACCTTTAAACGTCTATACTTTTTCATTTTCATCTTTTCGGGTTTATAGTTTTAATTTTGCTTCCAAAGCATTTGGGTTAACCCTGTCTCGAAAACGACGCGGATTTGTTACAGTGCTCAATTTAATACAGAGCCACCAACGATCTGCTTGTAGGTTTACGAGAAAGGAGTAAAATTAGTAGGAGTCTTGAGTGCGTTTCAATCTTTGGATTGCACATTTAGACTACTTAATTTTACTTCGTTCTCGCGTAGATAAACGACTTTGCTGATATGTTAACATGTTCGTCTGAACGGATTTGGACGAAGACGTTAACTTTTGTCAGAGTGGTATATGGAAATTTGGAGCTGGTGGGGTTGACAGAAACCGCACGTGCATAACTTGCCAGGTTATGATATTTGGAGTCAGATTGGCACAACTCAGTAGAGAAAGACGGGACTAGCTTCATGGTACCTTGTGGAGCAAAGTGAAGAACCCGATAATAGGCGAATGAAAGTTCATTTTTTTCGCAGAACAACCTTGGAGGGGTAGAGCATCTCTCACGTTAAAGGCACGCTAACGAGATGTTCACCCTCCTGGCCATAACCAAATCGAGACATTTAAAGTGTTGTCCGGTGATATCAATTTGCAGTCGAGGATTGATAAACGAAGATGTCTCTATGAACCTCAATCCCCCAAAGGCTCGGTTGTGGTTTGTCTTAGGACAAAGTTGCCATCAATTATCGATTAGCAAGAAACTATGGGTTACTCTATAGTTAGCATCAATGAAAAGTTCGGTTTCGGTGTCATGTTGGTGGCTGCTGGTACCCCATCAATACCAGTTGAGACCGCTATGAAACACTAAGTTCCATGCCATCAAAAACTTGCCTAACATCGTTGCGATTCCATCTGGATCGATCAAAGAGAGTATTGAGAGTAACTTGGGTCGCATCATTGAGTTGATTTGGCAGAAATCGATTCGCTTATTAAGGCCAACCCTGCTCGCAGTTTCCGATACTACGATGCCATATAACCATTATCATTAGCTTAGCCGTAGAAATAACTTTGCAGAAAGATTAGAGTGATATTTGATCATCATCAATGACATCTTGAGTTAGAGAGCTAAAAGACGTAGAATTTCATGGATTATCTGTTTCAATATACCAAGTACCAAATTCTAAAATTTAGAATAGTACCAACACGTTTACCTAGAACAACCGAATCTGTCTGCAAGCAAGGATTGGAACTCTACAAATTACACTATGTAAAAAGTGCCAACATCGCACTGGCAAGAATTTCAAGAGGCTGAGAAATGATCGTACTATTGAAATTCGCACAAACTAAAGTATCGTCACTTATAGCACTTGAAGATAATGGTCACAGTTGCATACCTAGGTCCTCAGGGAACATATACACACCAAGTGAGTAAAATTCCAATGAATCCAATTGAAAACTTACTAACGAAAAGGCTGTGATCCAGCAGTTTGGGCTAGAGGTGGAGACTCAGTCTGAGAGCTCAATCGAAAACTGCTTCAGAGTTATTGACTCTGGAGAAGTTGATTACGCCGTCGTTCCCTTTGAAAACTCTACCAATGGACAAGTTATATTCACTTATGATCTATTGAGAGATTGGTATATTCCCAATGGTCCTACAAGCAGCGGAGCAACGCATTTGGCCAACTTCAGCATTGTAGCAGAACAGTTTGTGCTGATTCACCACAACTTCCTCACACGTGCTGAAGACTTATCCCAAATTAAGACTCTATACTCACACCCGCAGGTATGGACACAGGTGGATAACTTTCTTAAGCTGTTACCACTCGGATCTGTCAAGAAGATCGACACCTTATCGACTTCAAGAGCAGCAGAAATGGTTAGTGAAGATGCTACGAATACAACAGCCTGTATTTCCTCCAAAATGAGTGCTGATTTGTATGATGTGAAAGTGTTGTATTCCAATATTGAAAACGTCAAGAATAACACTACGAGATTCTTGGTATTGGGAAATAACCATAAAACTGTTCCATATTCCCAAATTGATGATGTGGACAAAGCTGCTCCCACAATCACATCCATGTTGTTCACGCTTAACCACGAGGATCCAGGCGCACTTTGCGAGGTCTTGGATGCGTTCAGGCTGCACAAGGTGAATATGACAGCAATCAACTCTAGACCTTCGCACTTGAAGCAATGGCAGAATGTGTTCTTTGTTGAAACAGAAAGCCCAGCTGGCGATAGCTCTGGTATCAAAGCAGCAATTGAAGAGATTAAACTGAAATGCTTGGATTTGTCCATAATGGGATCATTCAAGAGGTGTTGGAGGTATAGAGGTGTTGAAAAATAGGAGATTGTGGAAACATGGAGAAGATCCATGATGTTAAATAGACAATAAAAGATGGTAAGGACATAGTTGCAACTTGTTAAATACAATAAATACAGGCAAATAAACCAACTGTAAGTAGATTCGCTTATCATAAACCAGAAAAATCGGCTTTGGCCCAATACGATGTGATTCTGTATCCCGATCTGAATCAAATATTGATTCAATCTATAGATATTGACCACCATGCCCCTCATAATCACTCCCACACGCCACACCCTCTACGACAATCAAACTTAAAACTTTATTATAATACCCTTAATATACATCCTACGTTCCCAATTTCTGGTAGGTCCACTCCTGGTTATCCAACGGACAAGCATTTCTCGTCTTTAACCACCTCTTGATGCAATGTAAATGAAAAGCATGGTTACACTGGCCCCAGGCTGCAATACACTCTTTATCACCCGCACTGATGGAATTGGGCTGACACTCGATACACGGGTCCATCAAATGGTTCCTGCAAATGGCACAATTCTCTACTTGGATATCTATAACTTGTTAGTAATCTTGATGGCGTAACTCCAATTCAATTTATACATACCCCACGACCAGAACGCAACGGCGGTCCATTTCTTAACGTCAAACCTCTTTTTTGAAGCGATTTTCTTGGGTGCTTCCACCACTTCGGTGTCTGCTACTCTTGTTAGTAATCTTGAACAATTTGACCTTGCAAGTCTTGGACTTATAAACTTGATCTCATTTCGAACCATGGAACCTTCCTTTTAACCAATTCGTCCAAGAACTCGTAAATCACTTATAGGTCCTCCCAGTTATATCATACGTACCAATATCAACATCCATTTGATCGTTCACGTCAGCCATTCTGACGATACTCTATTCAATGTAGTGGTTAACCAGATTAGCTCCAAATGTTTTTTTGGTTTGAAAAGATCGCCAAAAAAACAAACTGTAACTGAAACTCTCCAGTACTACTAGAATACAGCTGAAACATGTCTGATGAACTTATATCAGCATTGTATCCACCACCACCGGTGTTTTACAAATATTTTACCAAAGAGAATTTAGAGAAGTTCAAGACATGGGAGGAATCTGTGGATGAAGATGGAGCACTTGCTGAAACAGCGTTGACAGAGGACGGACGGCAAGACGAGAAAAGTGCAGAGAAAGCCATTGAAGAAAAGCCTGTAGAGACAGGACCCGAATCAAACGAAGTGGAGAACAACTCTGATGAAAAGAAAGATACAGAGCCTGAGAAAGATCATGACCGTCGTGTCGCTCCTGGTGAGCTAAAGTTCTTGCAACCGCCAACTCCCCCTCCAGGTACAAGTTATAGGGGTTATGGAAATATATGGTCGTTCGAAGACAAGCTTCCAAGTCTCAAGAGCAGTAATTGGGAGCAATTGTACGAAGATGATGATGAAATAATCACCTCAGAAACAAAAATAAAGGAACTACATAAACTTATGGATTCCCTTTTGCTCAACTTCCTAGAGTTGATCAGCATTGTATCAATAAACCCGAGTTTATTCGAGAATAAAGTGAAAGATATATCGCTCATTCTTATCAATATCAACCACTTGTTGAACACGTATAGACCTCATCAACTGAGAGAAAGTTTGATCATGCTCCTAAAGAAACAGATCGAAATGAAGCAATTGGAAATTGCCCAGATCGACACGGTAACTAAAGACATCACGCAGAAGATCATAAACCTAACAGAAAGTATCGCAGATGAAGCAATCGAGCTGGAATTGAACACTACAGACGAACTGCAAGCTAAATTAGATGCGATACAAAGACTCACGTCTGATTAAAATGTATATTATGTACCCATGGTATAATCCAAATTCAATAAGTTTCCAATATAGAGATAAGTTAAAAAATTTGATTGTGCGAGAACAGATAACCCTGTATGACTTTATCGACGTCCAATATACTAAAAGAGATCTAATAACTCGCTGTTTGTTTTGGTGGTTGCAGCAGTACTGCTACCTTGTATGTTTAAACCATTAATACCCTGAGTGACATTCAGTGGCTGGGTGTTGAATAAGCTCAAGATGTCGTTGGTGGTGTTTGCCTGCGTTGTACCTTGGGCAGGTAAAGATGGCGAGTTAAACAAGTCATTCAATTCGTCCAATAAGTGACCACTGCCACCACTACTGCCATTCTCTCCAGTCAAAGACTCATCATCATCGTCAAAATCAAGTAAGTTTTCATTCTTAGCGTTATTGATGATCTCTTTTTTGGCCAAGTTTTGCAAGTCTTCTATGTTTTCTTTGCTACTTGGTTTCTTTTCCGCTTTACTCAGGTCAATAAACGTAAATGCTGGTTTATGATAGACTGAAGACAATGTGGACAATTCACTCATCAAAATAGCCAATATCGTTGGATTGAATGAGGATATTGTTGAATTTATAGGTGGTAGTTTTGTTAACAAGATCTTCTTTGTCAAGTCTTCTGACTCACTAGATGACAATAATCTCCAGTAAATGTATGCCTTGTCTCTGACATCTGCATTCTCGCACTCTTTTGTTGCCAACTCCAAAACCTGTTGTAACAACGAAGAGTACTTGTTGGATGATGACAGCAAATTGATTTTCACCACTGTTGTTAAGATATTCAACTGCAATAAAGAGTCGTACTCCAAGAATCCTTGAATTAGTTCTGTCAACTTTTCGAATAAGGTAGAGAAATATTTTGGATATTCTCCCAATAACCAAATGTATCCAGATAACGCTTCCACCTTGTCCAAGTCATCAATATGATGCGAAATAACGGGTATAATAAGAGAGTTTAAATCGTTCTTACCAGGGTAACGTCTTAAGATATTAATCAAAACGTTGATCGATTCATTGATAATTAATTCACCTCCTCTTTGATCGATCAAGTTGCAAAGTAAATTGACAGATTTGATGACGTAGCTCGGTAAATTGATTGCTATGGAGCCAATCGACTTGATGGCTTTGGCGACTAAAGAAGGTTCAAACTCCATAGCATATTCCTTTAATTCACCAAGTAACAAGGTGCTGTTATGCTCGTTTGCCAATCTAATCATAATCTCCAATTTTTCCAACTTGAGATATAATGGATCTGAGTACTTAATGAAAAATACTCGTAATTCTTTGGACAATACATCTGGGTACTTCTCTAATATGATTCGAATATTTTTCAATCCAACATATTGTGCCTCTGGAATGGAAGAAGAAACCAAAGATACCAAAGGAGCAGACAACTTTTTCAAGATCGTCAGCTTCTGCAGTGGAGCGGCTTCCAAGTGATGTAATATAGTTTTGATCGAACTGAGCACAACCGATGGATTCACGTGTTGCAATTGAGGCACCACTCTTTCAATGATGTGGATAGCCTCCTCTTTATCAGAGGTCGTGTAATCATTCAATGTAGTTAATATAGTTATTCTGCCCCACTCTGTGCACTCATTGAGGCATAAGAGTAACGATTTCACCAAATCTTTTGTAATAGTAAGGACTTCTATTTCCGGGTCCTGGTTCATGTCCTTGATTTCATACAAAGCATTAAGTGCATTGGCAATGACCATTGGGTTTAAATCATTCAACAATTCCTGCAATTGGCTCAAGAAGCCAAACTCAATGCACATTTCCAGGTTCAAGTCGAAAAGCTTAGCAACACAAATTGCTGCCGTCTTTCTGACATAGGGGTTATCATCCTTCAATTTTCTCAGTAATGGAAGTTCCATGTAATCAACCATTCTAGCCACACGAATGCATCCCATTGTCCTGATAGCCAATGACCTTATCAAGGGGTTGGGATCCTCTGTGTCCTGGATAAACGTATTCACGGCCAAAATACAGAGTTCTGGGTGTGATTTGGCATAGTTCATCAAATACAAGTAAACCAACTTCTTCTGCTCCAAATCATATGTGGCGATATTCTTCAATACGTCTGGAAACAATGATGATACGTCCTTACCAATAGTCATAGCTTGGATCACACGTTGTATGGCATCCTTACGCTCATGTTTATACTGAGACACCAAGCCATTCTTCAACTCAAAGGTCTCACCTTTCTTAGGGCCTTTCAAAAAGCTCCTGATCTTCTTCTCCAATGCAGACATACTAAGGTGGTAGCAGTTATACGATCTGGATTGGCGAGTGTCTAGGGTTTCTAAAGAGTACTGATTATCGGGAATCGGTGTGTTGTTGTCTCTGAGAAATTCAGACATTTTTTGGTCGAGTAGCGGTGTCACGTGAACTCAAATCGATAGGCTTTGACATGTTTTCCACTACTCCAAGTGGTACCATGGCTGTGTATGGGAAGGGACTAGCACGTAAGCAACGAGTATTGCCTCAAAAGCTATTCTCCAGTGATGATGAGGAGGATTCTGACGAATTGGTGATGGATAAAGAGGTCAAATTAGGGAACTCGGAAGCTTTGGATAGAAATCTGCAGGTTCAGAGGACTGTTCAACACTTGGATCTAAGCTCCATGAGGTCACCCAGAGCTCGACAAACAGGTGCTTTAGAGGATGAAGATGAGTTGACCAAGTCACCTCGAAAATTTCGAAAATTGGTCAGTTCCGTGGAATATAGCTCGCCTCCTCGGAAGAGGAAAACGAAACTGCTTCAGCATGAATTGATGGCTGCTAGTATTGAAGCTACCCCGAAAGCTGTTTCAATTCCATCCAAACAATTTGCTTCACCAAAGGCAAGCAAAAGAGAGGAAAGCATTTGGTCCAACTTATTTAGTAACTTGGACACTATTGAGAGAAGGCTGTTGCCCAATAGAGCTGACACTATGAGTGGCACTGATTCCGAAACAGAACAAGATTTACGAATCGATTTCTCGACATTTTACCAACGAGTTGGGGAGTCGACAGAACAAGAAGCAGAATCAACTGCCACAATCAAATCAGAAGTAGTCTTGGGTTCATTTGTGAAACCAGAGAACAGGACAGATTCATTTGCACAATCAAAGCAGACCAATTCCTTTAAGATATACGGCCAGGAGCGAAGCTTTTTGGTTGACAATGAAGACCCGATAAGGAACAACAATGAAGTTGAGAGTGACGAGCTAGGCACGGTTAATATCAACGATCTAAGATCGCAAGCCAAAAATGAAGGCACGGCAAATTATGTTTTAGAAGGACTAGAATTGAACTTGGCAGCTAGAGATATAGAGAGCGCCAACACCATTCTAATTTCCACTTTGGTTGATATAGCAAACGAACTCCTCAGCAAAACTGAGAATATGTACGCGATACTATCTAGTCTGGAACTAATAGCCCAAAAGATTGGAAGCATCATGGTGAAGTTGCGGCAACCAAAGGACTCAAATGGGAAACGTATCATTCAGTGGTTGATATGCGTGACTATTTGTCTACTATTGAAGTATACGCCTGCTCCCATTCATTTAAAGAATGTCCAAGATTGGATAAATCTCGAGTACACTACAGATAATTTACTGGACGTCGTGAAGAAGGAATTGGCAAGACTCCGAGTAGCAGTTTCCAGCTCCAAGCTTGAGCTAATATGAAACGTTTCTAGAACTGCCGTTGCTTAATTCTGCTCTTGCTGAATGTCCTACAACAATCAGCTAAGGTCCCTTCTTCTGCGGACACCACGTCACTTCTTCAACTGACATCTCTTCACTTCTTCTTTACATCTTGGTCCATCATTGTACTTTAAATGCATGTATTAAATTTTGTATTAATCATATCTTGTTGCTTACTCGTCCTTGATACCGGCAACAGCTCTAACTGTGTAAACCAATGGGAGGACAGTGCTGATGGTGAAAACAGCGTAGAATGGGTACACCAAGAACTTGGAGTGCTTACCTCTCAACCACAATGGCTTGGTGGAGTTTTGGTATTGCTTCTGTAAGTTGATGATTCTTTGAGGGTCCATTGTTAAATCTGATCCGTTAGTATTCGCTTTTGAAACGTATATTGCTCGGGGAAACTACGTACCTTTATGCTATTGAATAGTGGTATATTTTGATATCAGTTCATTTTTCTCAAGATTTGGGTAAAGGAATTTTTCAGTGGTTCTATTGGCTGGGGAATTATAGGCTGATTTTTATACACCCGAACTGCAACATTAAAGCTGTAAGCTGTAAGTGCGCTCAGTGCGAGAGGTTTCAAGAAGTTAGCTGGATTATATGCAGTTGTAAATGGCTATATGTTTGTATAGATTAGCGTATTATTAGCGTATTGGCAAGAACAGATCACATGAGTTGAAGAGGGTAGCCGTATGGCAAAGGCAGTGGAAACTTGGAGCTGGAAAAGAAAGGTTTTGAATTCGAGAGTTACCTGGAAGGGTATCTGAACGTCATTGAGAAAGAACTGTGAGCCCGTTTGCTCTTAGCTTGTGTTCAACCATTTTACAGCTCTAGAAGAAATTAGTTCTTTTGAAAAGGATTTCAGACTTCATAGGAGGGTCCATGTAAGGCATGTACGATTACAGCGTCTCTAGCTCAGTATGCAATTGTCCTATGCTGAATTCTCGCAAATGTATCTTAGGGTGTAACAACAATCACTGTTCCCCTTGTCTTCAAGCGAATTCAGCTCTCAAGTAGCAAACAGTCGACGTTAGTTGGTTTCAGTGCAGTAATTCTTATCGTTCATTTCGTAGTAATCGTATACACTATACCAAAAGTGTTGAAAAATCCCCAAGAACCCTTCAAGACGTCTAATCCTCTTCATCGCTAATTACAATGGCTTGGCGCCTCAGCGGCCTTATTCTGTCCTCGTCATCAGCCTCCTGTAAGTGCCCGTCATGAAAGTCTTCTAATGCACTTAGCAAATCCTCTGAAGCATCAAAATCTTCCTCGTGATCATCATAGAATTCGTCGTCATCCTGGCCATCCAAGACTACGCTCCCGTGACGGCTATGTGGTCTAGTATAGTCTCTAGAAGTATCACTATTCTCCTCTTCGAATCCTTGCCAGTCCTCTCCTGTTCCTTCCGCATCCGAGTCAATATCACTCAGCAGTAAATAAACATCATTGTTGATTTCACTAACAGCTCGCGTATCTACAAAGCTGTCTTCTGTGTCGTATTCATCAATGTCATTATCAGTTTCGTCATGCTCAATAGCATCGCCATCATAATCAGGAGCTCCTGTTGTGTTGAAATATACCTCCGTATCGGAGTCATCGCCATCTCCACCTCTTGCAGGGACACGAAATCGTGTGCCACAATGAAGACATGTGGAACCATTCGCTTCCCAATGACAGTTGCCGCAACGAGGAACTCCATCAGAAGTATCCAATAGCGTAGTCACAGACTTAAATAGATCCCCAAACAATCGCTTCAGTGCTCTATCTTGCTCGTATCCTCTCTCGGCATCCTGCCTTTGTTTTATCAACTTTTCTTTCTCCTCTTCAGTAGGTGTTATGTCAATAAGTAGATCGACAATCAGCTTGGAAATCTCCATTAACTTCAAGTTCAATACTGGCACTTTCTCCAACTCGTGCCTGCAAGTTGGACAGTTAACCTTGTTTTCAAACCATGCAAACAAGCATTCGTAGCAGAAGGAGTGGCCACACTCTGATATGAATGGTACATGCATTGACTCTGCACAAATAGCGCATTCTACAGAAGCGGTGATTTTCTCTAGTAAATTGCTAGTTAGATTTTGATCCTGCAAAAATGTTAGTCCTCACGTTGGAAGTATTGGAAGTATACTCTGATACGTACAATATCACTCCACATAGTTGATCTGGTTCAGAAGGAGTCTGGGTCAGCTAAAGGTTCAAATAAGGAAATAGCCTAGTGCGATATTTATTGATGGGTCACGTGTGCTAACTAAAAAGTTTATACTAAATATGGTTAGCGGAGCAAAGGAGAGGAGATTACTATAGGTTGAGCAACCTTTTGGCTGAGCGAACGCTCTGAATGGTGTTAAGCTTGATCTGCCTTCGAGAAACTGGTGAGTTGTAATATCGCTCTTCTCCCCGTATTCAGAGGTATATGCACATAATCACTTTATTTGCACCCAAATTTACACTGTAATGAAATTTATTATTGTTTTATATATACAGTTTATTGGGCCTCCGCAACCCAGGTGTCTAAAAATGCAAATAGCTCAGCTTGTTGTGATGCAACTAATTTCTTGTCCTCGCTTATTCTATGGCTGATATGGTGCGTGAGGTCCAGCAAGTTAGTTATGGAGTTCTTTAAATCTTCCACCTTTCGTGGGTATTCGGCAAAGAACTGGTCGATTTTCGAAAGCTCTTCACCTTTGGCGAAGATGGAGTTAAATTTGGAAAGGTCTTTCAACGTTTCGTGCTTTGTGTTGAGACTATTAAGTTTGAGCATTAGCTTTCGCTGAATGTACTGGCAATGCTGGGCTATGTACAGGCTCATGTGGATTTCTTCCAAAGGCCAATCGTTTACCAATTTGTTGAAGCTGGTAAAATCATTCATCAGTTCGTAAGCACGTAATTGAAGCTGGAACTTGAGCTGACGTGAGTGGTGTGGCAAATTCTCGTCATTGATAGAATTCAAAAGCTTTGATGCATGGGAGTGCAAGTTCTTGTTATTCAACATCCTTGCCAACTTAAACTTATCGTTGACAGTGATTTTACACATGTCAGGGCCTCTTATAAATTGCAACAATGCTATTTTAGAGTTCTTTTCTTGTAATTCAATGAGCTTTAGCGGTATATCATAGTCTGAAAAGACTCGACTTTTTTTGAATAGCTCCACTAATATTTGCTTATTGCTGTATGAACATCTCTGGTATGTTTCAAGCAAGAGTTGAGGGTCTGGGGCTACGCCACCATCGACTAAGTCATTGAACCCACGCGACATGCGGAATTCCAACTGCTCTTTGTCCTTGGAGATTCGGCCTTGGGTGTCCTTTTTGTATTGCATGCTACTCCACTGCAGATCCTTATACTTTTTTGGCTTTTGGATGATGGGATCATTGGTAAGGTTAAACGGGACCAATTTTGAAGAAACTGCTTTTATTTTGAGTGCTTCAGAAAGGTCGCGTTTCACGGTATCACTTAAACAAGACATGGACAACCACGACTTGAATTCCTGATCAAATTGTGGTGCTTGAAAAGGGTGGAATCTAACAAAAGCCCCATAAAGCTTTTTTATATAGACAGGAGCAAACTTCAATTTTTTGTTTGCAACAGTTGACTTCAAAAGTGTCAAAGCATGAGCTGTGTCATTTGTATGGGCAATAACAAAATCAAGAACATACTGAAATAGAGCTAAATTGTCTCTTAACTTAAACCCATCAATTGCAAATAGTTTGAGCAAATGTTCTAAGTCTTGCAAAGTGCGGCCTTTGGACTGGCTGAAGAATTGCATGAAATGAGTATAGAAATAAAGTAGCTCCTCCCTTGAGTTTGTCAGTAACTTCACCTCCATTAGGCGATCTTTGTAGTTGAAAACGTCGAGTTCCAAGTTGACAATTAAGTTTTGCAACTCAACGGATTTTACCAAGTAATTATTGGAGAGTCCACATTTGTTGATGATCTCCATTAATTGGCGATTCTCACTGGGCGTGCCGTGAATGTAGTACTCATGTAACAAGAGAGACGCGGCCTCTGGCAGCACAGAGTAACCTGCAGCAACCCATTCGCCAAGAACAAGGCCCAAATTTTCAAAGAGGGTGTCGTGACGGACTAAATCGCGTACGACCGTATCCAAAAGTGACAGATCCAAGGATTTGTGGAGCTTGATGATATCATTGAGTAAACCAATGACAAATGCATGTTCGTAGTTCATAATGAAGTGAGATGATATGTACGAAAGGGTTCGGGAATTGTATGTTTTGTTGCACAAGTAAAGCTCTAGAAGGTGTCTCATTGTTCGTGTGTCGTCCTTTAGATAGCAGAGGCGGATATATTCCTCTTGAAATGGCTTACTTTTCTGGAGTGCTGGAAATGCTGCTGAACATACTTTGAAAGCTGAATTTATGTTGGCCAGGGTTTTCAAGCTCTCAGAAGGGTCTCCATTGGAGGAAAGGTTTATGTCATCGGATTCTACTCGAACAAGCTCTTTCTGCAATATCTGCAAAATTATATCCTCCTCAACCTGGCCCAGCAGCACCTTTTTCACAAATGCGTCCTGGTTGGACAAGTAAGAGGACCGTAATTCGGCATTTGGCGACTTTTCATCTGGTTTTTTGATCAGTTGCAGTATGAATATTGAATTGGCTGCGATAACATTACCGACATACCTGCGAGAGATCAACGGATCTAGTTTGAACTTCGACTTGGCATGCTTTGGTCTCGAAGGAGCGAACCTTGCTGTTGCAGTTGTGAAGTAAGCACGGTAAGAGCCTTCTATCAACTGAGTATTTGATGAAAAAGGATGGGATGTCGATCGGAACGCCACTCTTTTCCGTGGGTTGTAATGAGTGAGGTTATAGTGCAAGTTACGACACGTTCGCACGAGAGGGAACTGCCGTATTGACATGGTTTGGAGTGTGTTTAAATACCAGAGTCGAGTTGAAGAATATGAGATGATTTTAGAGTTTGCAAAAAAGTTCGGCATATAGTGAGAATCACCTGACAATCAATCTCAGAAGCAGATTCCACTTTGAGGGCTGTTTTGGCAAGGAACGAGAGCTTGAAGGCTTGAAGAGGCGCTTGGTGCCTGTGAATGGAGTTTCTATTTGAGTGTGGTTTGGCAGGTTTCTACTACAAAGGTAGTTTGATGGAAGAAGGCTCTTGCTCGAGGTGTGAAGCAGGTTTAAGAAGAGTCTGTGAGCTGAGAAATAGCTGCGAAAGTGTTGTTGCAGTTGTTTAGAGTATAAATATACATTAGATACGTGCTGAGCGTGTCAGTAGAGAGTTGAGGTACCGTTCATCATATTTTCCAAGATATATGGCAATTTCAGGGCAGAGATCTCAACGAGGATATATTTTGAAAAGTTCTAGATTCAGCCAAATGACTGGGGAAGATATTACGACAAGCAAAAGAGCTCTTGGAGTACGTTTGAGTCGAATTATGAAAGATATACGTGCCTGATTGACTGTATTGGGTGTACATTTTGCACCCAAGAGTGAAAGAATTTTGGTAGCGCAACATTAAATCATTTCAGTTGGATAGTGATGAGTGAACATTGAATGGCGTATGTTGTTAGCTATTGATGACAAGAGTTTTGACTAATTTGAGAAGCAGTGATCAGACGTGGTTTGGTTGTGTTATGGCCTCTTAGATTGCTAGCGATGGAGATGAACGTAGGCAAGCTCGACTCGGTGATACGGCTGTATCATTGACACTCGAATGGGCATGTGCGCATGCACCAGACCAGAAAGGAGAAGAGTAGAGGAACGAAAGAAAGAAGAAGTAAAGAAGGAAGAAGTAAAGAAGGAAGAAGCAAAGAAGGAAACAAGAAGGAAACAAAGAAGGAGGAAAGAAAGGAAGAAAGGAAGGAGGGAAGGAAGGAACAAAGAACGTCTTAGGAGGCAGAGGTCAGCCAAGCGTATTCTTCAAAGGCATTACGGTGAGTCTCGACGGTGTATCAACAAGGCTACAAGTACAAATGAAGCCAGTTTAGACTGAGCATTCGGCAATGCCTGAACCTTCTCCAGAAGTCACCAATGTGGGCCGGTTTCATCTAGATGCTTTCTTTCCATAAGCCACCAGAAGGATCTGACCGTCGATTCAATACCCACACAAGCACCTGAGCTAGGCAGCCACAGCGAAGTGGCTAACTCTCAATAGAATCACTGTAAACATAACGTACTGCGCAGCGTCCTTCGCTTAATGGGCATCGTGCTCTTTCTTATCAGTTGCACCTGGCGGAGATACAGCATTCGCAAATATCCGAAGCATATTGAGATGTAGGAAGTGCTCATTTCAGCAGACAGTGCCTCAAGAGGCCTATACTTGGAGCAGGATTCCACAACAACCCCAGTCACCACCCAATTCAACAGACCACCCAATTCAGCGATCCACCCTACTCAAAGATCCACTCTACTCAAAGATCTCCAAGTCAACGATCACCAACTACCGAACAATCACAACTAACGTAACTACCACCAGCCAACCAATAATGCCCTCCACACCAAAAAGACCCATTTCGCCAACCGTCACCAATTGTCACCACCGTCACCAATGGTCACCACCGTCACCAATGGTCACCACTCTCACCACCCTCACCTATGATCACCACTCCATTACCAATTCACCACCACCCACTCGGAGCAACCCCAAAGAGGCTTGGCCACCCCTATTGCCTGTTTCATAGTGCGCGATTAACCCAGATTCACACTTCGCTCGCTATATCTACAGTTACACTACGCGGATGCACATGGGCAATCCGGTGCCTAACAAAGAGGGCTTGCTCTGTATTGGGCAGTCTTGGTGCGCTGCCACGATCAGCACGGCATCCCGAAATGCCTCACTCACCCCCTTTACACGGCAAGCTCGTCGGTACCACTCCAGCACCGCTCACTGGCACAACCAGCCGTGCAGAAGCCGTCTGGCACCAGCTGCTACGGACTGGCTCTTCCAGCCCTCGGCCTGTGGAGCTCATCACGAGGTTGCAGAGCTCGCAAAAAAGAAACCGAATGAGGCAGAAGTGGCAGAAACGTTTTCTCTAATTTACGACAGGTCCAATTCACAGCCAAAAAAAACTTTTTGGAAAGCTCTTTTTCTTTAAATACTCCCTAGCTTCCAGCCCTGTTCGACGAATATACCCTTGTATATTCAACTATGCACTCTAGCTGATCATGTCCGAGACTGGCAGCTTCCGCTCAGCTTCTCCCAAAGAGTTGGAAATCAACACCGTTCCAGATGAGGTCTTGGACGACCACAGGCATCAGGTGCCCCTTCCCATCCGAAGCAATACGAATCCTGCTGCTGGCACCTACGCAGCGGGCACAGGCTCCGTGCCGGTGGTAACAGTGGTGGACTTTGCTCAGCCTCGAGCTCGTGTCTTTCCAGCTGGTCTTTCTGTTCCAGACGAGTTTGCTATTAGTGATGATGAATCAGTTGACCCTCATCAACAACAGCAACATCCGCACCAGCAAGAACACCACCACCACCACCACCACCACCAACATCACCATGAGACCCACCGCACCCACGTTGCGTCTGACCAATACGAAAAACCTGGCTACGGTCCCATCCCCATTGTCAAGGGTTCAGGCGGTCTGCTAGCTGCCGCTGCTCGCAGGGGACGCTCCTCTTCGAAAGCTCGCTCCCACTCCTTCTCAGAACAGATCCGCTGCTTGGCGAATCCTAAACAAGTGGACCAGCACGCCCCAACTGGTATCTTGCAGGAAGAGAGCACTCCGAATTACTCCCAAGCTGATCAAGCAACGAAGACAAGCTTCCTGAATACGAATCCTCCTGAGAGTTTGGACCCTCCTCCAAAATTTAAAAGGTCGGGCTCCGTTCTCGAACCAATGTCAAGAATGCGTAGCAATGATACGGTTGAGAAGCGCAAGGACACTCGTGAACGCAGACCACTGCGCTCGTCTATAGACTCCGACGCTGATTCCCACGCCCTGCGCTCTTCTCAAGAAACGGAAGAAGATGTTTGTTTCCCCATGCTTCCAGAGCATGTCCGCATTAAGGGCATTGACTTTGACGAAATCGAAGAATTCATCAGAGAGGAGCGTGATGCTGCTCGCCAAGTCCGCGAACAACAACAGTTGATAGCAGAACGAACTGCAATGCGCATACTCGAATCTACAGGAAGATCCGTTGGAGATTCGAGCTCCTCCTATACAAAACCTTCGCTGGCAGCCTTGAAGTACACTCCAAAGCGTATCTTGGCCCAGTTCAAATCGAAAAAAAGAGATAAAAATTCAAGAAGAAAACGCCGTGATAGCTCGGAACTGTCAAGTCAACAATCTTCGCTTGAATCAGTCCTTGTAGAGAAGAAACCATTCAATCCGGATGGCACGCACTTCGAAGTTGAGGACGACGGAAGCACTTCGGCCGGTTCATTTACGGGTATCAGGTTTGGAGGAGCCAGAATAACAGATTCCTCCGACCCGTCATCCTTGCCAGACAGATTTTCCTTTTTCTCCTCTGAGTCAGAGGAAACAGTACATGCACCAGACATCCCATCCTTGGTTGAACCTGGTCAGAGCGTTAGAGAATTATTCAGAAATGGTGAGAGTACCTGGTGGCTTGATTGTGTTTGTCCAACCGACGCCGAAATGAAAACTCTTGCGAGAGCATTCGGTATCCATCCTTTGACAGCAGAAGATATTCGTATGCAAGAGACTCGTGAAAAGGTGGAGCTTTTCCGTAATTACTACTTTGTTTGTTTCCATACATTTGAACCAGACAAGGAGTCTGAGGATTACTTGGAACCTATCAATGTGTACCTTGTCGTTTTTAGAGACGGAGTATTGTCCTTCCACTTTTCTCCCATCACACATCCTGCACTGGTGCGGAGACGTGTGAGACAGTTGCGTGATTATGTGGATGTGTCAGCGGATTGGGTTTGTTATGCGATGATCGATGACATTACTGATGGTTTTGCACCGGTGATTACAGCCATCGAATATGAGGCAGATGCAATAGAAGACTCGGTTTTTGTCGCAAGAGACACCGACTTTAGTACCATGTTGCAGAGAATTGGTGAGTCGCGTAAGAAAGTGATGACGCTAATGAGACTTCTCTCGGGTAAGGCTGACGTTATTAAGATGTTTGCCAAGAGATGTCAGGAAGAAGCTGGATTTGTGGCTGAGCCACATCGTATAGGGTTTAATGAAGACGGCACTGGGGGCATCTCTTTTGGCCGCGACCCAGGCAATTCTAGGGGCCCTCTTCCTGCGCACCCTACTCTGCCAGCCGTTCCACCCGTTCCACAACACTTTCAACTGGCTTCTGTTCCGCCTGGTGCTTTGCCACCTCAGCCACAGGCTCAGGGAGGATTCTCCGCGGCGGCAGCAGCAGCTGCTCGTGCACAGCCTCGTGCAGACATTGCGTTGTACTTGGGAGATATCCAGGATCATGTGGTTACTATGTTCCAGAATTTATTGGCCTACGAAAAGATCTTCAGCCGT